>JBBPBX010012971.1:12035-23811 GCA_038048925.1 Garcialebias charrua
TAAATACCGGTAACGTCCCAGAAAACTTGTTTTGTTGCGTTGTGGGTTTTTCAACAGGACAGTTTGACTAGACAGACCTGTGTTGCACCTTCTGTGTTTGAGTCCACTGCACGCCCACACACACATAACACACACACAAACACACACACACACACCACACAGTCCATTAAAAAGACAAAGAGAAAGGAAGCTTTCAGCAGCCATGAAGCATTAAGGGTTGAGGAAACGCATCACAAATAGCCATTTTCATTTAAAAAAGAAAAGGAAAAAAGGAATAAAATTCAGTATTTCCTATGTGCATTGCAACACATTGATATGATACATACTTGGATAATGAGGAAGAAGCCTAAAAAACATGCTTTCATTCAATTAGATGATTTGTATATTTTAATTTGTTATTATTAATACTGTTAAGGTTGTCAAGGGCATCACTTTTATGTGACGATTCTGACGAAAAAATAATTAGTTTTCAGGATGTCATAATGACAGGAAGTTCTTTGGATGAAAGACACAGTGCAGATTAAGTTTAAGCCAGCAAAATATGAAAACCCAGAAAATTCACAAGAATAAGAATGAATCTTGTCTGCCCCATAACATGCCTGCTAGTTTGTCTGTTAGCAAAATATCTCATGAACTACTGGATGGGTTTTTATGCAACTCAGATAGTAATTTTGGAATATACATCTATAACAGATTCAATGTGGGACTCAACCTGATTCAAAATGGCCACCACAGATAATCATCCTTAGCAAACATAAAATGGCTGTATTTAAGTCAGTTCTACAGATGTTGAGGTAAATTTTGATGTGTGATTCTCATCCTTTATAAATAATATTTAGGGATGCATGATATTATAAGCATGTATCGGTATCAGCCAATATCAGCAATAAAGTTAAATATCGGACATCGGCCATTCCATCAAAATAACTCACCGATATAAAAGGCTTGTGTTATGTCTATTAATGCACTACTACTTACGTAAAGCAGCTGCGTTGTCACTTGTGAACAGGTTGAGTTTAGATTTGTGAACATTTACAAATTTGCACTATTCGAGTGTGTTGACCATGCAGAATAATGTAGTATTTTAATTCCACAGCAGAGAAATCTATATATACTCTGTAAGTAGGTCTAGGGAAAAATATCGGCATCGGTTATCGGCCAAATAAGTTTTACTATATCGGCATATCGGATATCGACCAAAAATCCAAAAATCCAATCTTGTGAATCTCTAATGATATTGCCTTTTTTCCCTCTTTTTTCCAATGGTGAAACAAATGTAACTGTAAGTTTAATTAGTGTAGAATACAGTAAAAATCATGCATTGGTTTTAAAAGCAAGCAGCTGTCTTGTTGAGGGTACAAACTAAAATAATAGAAATTTGCAGTCTAATTCAAAGTGCGGCATTGGTGGGAAAAAAATAGTTTGCATGCACCCCTATTTTTACAAGAACAACTAAACAGACTAACTGAAGAAGAAGAAGAAAAATGGCTTCAGAACAGAATAATGGCTACCTGATGACTCTCTGGCTGTAACCTTGTCTAGATAAATGAAACCTCTTCTGGCTCATTCACAGATTCAGTCATCCTCTTTTTCCTTTCTCTTGTCATTCACCTTTTTACTCTCATTCATGCCCGATGAATCTATTTACCTGCTGCCATGGAAACTAGTCTCCTCCATTGTGTTTACCAACCAGGATCTCCTTCCTATGTGTTCGAGTCTACAGTAAAAAAAAAAAAAAATCAATACTCAGATGATTCATCAGTCCTAAAAGTTAACATCTAATTAGACACTCATTTGCGACAGTACTGATGCCAATACATGTAATGTTCTTTTCTTATTGATGTTCTTCTCACAGCGGCGCCGCAGACACACAACTCCCACAAACAGCTGAATACACGAACAGCTCCCTCACGTCCTGCTGAAAATGAATCACTAGAATTTTTGTTGTACAGTCATTGTTTAATCTTATTTTATGACCAAAAAAAGGCCATAATATAGTCAGTTTTACAAACGTTGTGCAAAAATTTGCTGTGGTTGTGGACAAACATTACTGACAACACATATTCCAAATGTAAAACCTCTCTCTAATGGAGTAAAACATTTTAAGCAAAACAACCCATGATTTTAAATAATTTTTTAGAATGTTAATATTTAACTCAAACCTTGATAATTGACAAAAATGTTCTTATTAAAAAAAAATCTGGAAATGGACACACTTGGTAACACATTATTTGTGTGCTTGTGAAGGTGACAGTGCACTGAGCTGAGAGATGAAATTTTCTGAATGAATAGACAGGTAGCTGTTGCCACGGTAACTGGCTATTTTTACTGATGGGGATTCCCTCTGTGGTTCATGTGTGACTGTGTGCGTCGAGCAGATAGGGACGGGGTTAAGAAATGAGTCAGAGGAGAGTTTCCTTCAACCGAAGTGATGTAAAAAAATAAATAAATCCAGAAAATTCAGTCATTAAATATACCAAAAATCTTTTTTTATATATATTTATCAGATAAGAATAAAAACAAAAATGAAATAAGTAGGTGTTAACAGTTTCCTTGTGTATGAAGATTCTTGATGAGATTTTAGGTTTTGTAATGAACTTTATTACTGTCAACACTTTTAACAGATCCCATTTGCTCTCTCAATGCTCCCCAGATAAAAACACAGTCATTTTGTGTGTATTTTTTAATTATTTTATTAATATTTGCCAAATCCAGGCTAACTGAGAGCATACCAGCAGGTTTCAGACTTGTTTTTTTGCCCCCTGGCTCTTTCATTTAATGACTGCAGTTCCGTTATATAATATTCCCAACTACAATCATCACAGTTTTAGGATTTTTGTTGTTGTTGTTGTTTTTGCATATCATCTTCCTATGCATGAATGTGTGTTTGTGTGTTTCGTTGGCAGGAAGTAGTCGGACTGGTGTGTTAACATCAGCCAAATGCCCACGCAGACTCCGGCCTCAGATAAATGAGTTGGAAACCAATACACATAAAAATCTTAGCTTTTGCAGCAGATAATTGTTTCTTAGGATTCTGAGAACAAATTAATTCCTTTGTGTTTTGATATTGTTTGTTTATTTGTTTGTTTTTTATTTGAAGATGCAATATTTTTAGTTCTTCTGCATTTGTGTGATACTTAAATGAAATGAACATAAGCACCTCAGGAAACACGAGGAGGTGTTTTTGACATCAGCGCTGCCTGTTTTTAATTTCTTGTTCATTGAAGCATTCATGTGATGTTTCATATATTACAAAAGGTATTTAGGGGTTAAAAACTTCACTCTTATGGAATACAGGTAGCCCTCGACTTACGACGGTCTCGAGTTACTACGTTTCGTGGTTACGACATGCATCCCCATTAAAAAATAAAAATAAATAATTTTTGAAAAGCCGAGTTCCGAGTTCCTTCCGGTTTTGACGGCAGAAGCAGTAGCTTGACGGCAGAAATGTAAACACTCTGGACCGCACAAAGTACAGGCAGCCTCAGATGTTGTAGGAGCACCGAGCTAACATGCTAACAGATGGAGGAAGGCTTCACCAGCTCCCAGTAGGTTATTAACTCTTTTTTCCCCCTTCATTATGGCTCCAAACGTATGTGTTTTTTGATAATTATGTAGGGTACTGTGTTAGGATAGGCTAAGTGCTTGGTAAAATACAGTATACATGTATTGTATGTATAAGGTGTAGTTTGTATGTATGCTCCGACTTACGTGGAAATTCGGGTTACGACGGAGATCCGTTCCTACGCTCCGTCGTAAGTCGAAGACTACCTGTACTGTATAAACATAACAAACTTTAATATGAAGCATCTCGCTGTGCTGTTTGTGTGGGCTAGCCGTTAGCTCAATTAGCTAACAGGTGGGCGCGTGGCACAGTTAGCGTCCTGCTAAACTGGGCGATGAAACAGCAGAGATGGACGTTTAGCCGATGCTAAAAACGTCGACGACACTTAGTTAGCTGTTGCTAAACGAAGTGCTCGCAGGGAAGTCTTCAGTGACGCTCTCGGTAGGGAGCGCGCTCACCTTCTGGTCGGGTGGTTCAGTCACTCGAGACGGTGTCCTGCGAAGTTCAGGTGTGAAGCGAGGTGAAGTGCAAATAGAGACCGAACGTGAGGCGTCACCATCTTTTATACCAGGGGGGCGGGGCCCCCTGGTGACGCTGACGTTCACTTGCCTTAAAAGGCGTGATTGTAATGCTTCAGGTGAACCGCGCGGAGGTGCAATTCCCATATCATATGTTGCACCGCAGTGGACTGACTGATAAGGGAACTTTTTTCAGCACTTGCTCTCGCTCAAGGCGGACGCATTTTCCTCTCCCTCCCCTGTTCTCCTGTTCCTCTAGTTTGTTTTGCTCTGTCTGTGACTCAGAGCTCCTGTTACACATCTTCCGAATGAAAAATAATATTACGGATCTGGTGAGCTGGACTTTCAATGCAATCGACAAAATCTTTTCAGCAAAATGACAGGGTCCTGGAGTGCCCTCACTGAGACTCACACTGCAGGATACATCTGTTAAAGCTGGTGTGTTTTTCTGTTCTGTCTCAGTGACGTCAAAGTTGTTCACTGTATATACAGTAATTGGATTCATGATAGCAGGGTTTCTGTTTTTGGCATTGGCGGGTTCCTATGTTATCGGCTTTTGAGGAAGACATCGTCAGCAGTTTCGGTCATGACAAAAATGCCAAGTCTGTGTGAAGGTTTGGTTCATGCTACGAGTACTCAAAATCAGTTGATTTACGAGCTAATCCATGAGATGGAAGTGATTTGTGAGAACCGCACACCATCTGCAACTTCTGGGACTCGCCAACATGTTGGAGACGACCTTAAATGAGGCTCATAGCACGGGTCAGTGGAATGCCCACAGATCTGACCATTTTGGATCTTGAAAGTAACAGCAGGACTCAAGGCTGACAAGAAAAACACAGTGCCTGAAAAAAACCCACAATTGGGACTTATCGGAATCTGACTTCCCTGTTTGGCCTCGAAAGCCGGCCGGCTATCAAATGTCTCCTGGGACATGGGTAAATGAAAGAAAAAGCTTCATCTATTGCACCCCACCCCAAGAACTTCTGTGCAGGCTGATCAGAACTGCCGGCTGACCAACATCGTATCAGGACTGTGGCCTATCTGGAAGTGCTTCATGGACAAATCTCACCATCTTGCCATCAAACACATCTATAAATATGCTTTCTGATAGAGTTTGTTTATGTCTTAAATTGTGTCCTGATAGGACAAGATGTGAAGAGGTCTTTTTTTAATACCACTATCCATCCTCATGGCCTTTTACCTTTTTCTATCTAAAAAAGTATTCTGATAAAGAATAAGAGGCCGCGCGCCCCTGTAGCAGCAGCAACGTGCACTCCGTCCATCTTTAAGAAGAGTGTACGTACATAATCTTACTGTATCTCGGTACAATGACAATAAAGCTTGTTCTGATTCTGACAAATATAAATGTCTTTAGAGTGGAGACTCTGATATAGAAAAGTTTTGTGACACCAAAGCACAGAATGGTAATCAGGTCCCTTTTTACACATTATTTTTAATGTTTATATTTTATGCTTGGTTACAGTTTTATTTATGTGTAGAATATTTTCATTAATGTTGAAGAGCATATTTATTATAGAACTTGTTTAAAAAAAAGCTCCTTATTGAGTTGATTCAATTGCTCAACTGATTGGTTAGAAAATGCTGAGTCAGATTCTCAGTGATTATACCATGTAAATCAAAGTAATCACTGCTTATTCAGAATTAATGATTATTTTGGGGGAAATTGTAGTAAGCTCTAAAAAGCACAGTATGAATTGCAAAACAAGTTGTTAGTTCATGGTTTTTTCCAGCTCCCCACTTACCTGGACACCATTACTAATTGGCACACCTTTTGATTATGTCATTTGTCCTTCATGTAAACAAACTCCAGTTTCCATTCATTCTTTGCTAGACCTTAGAGGAGATTAACTTACCTGCTGGCCAGTTTAATTTTCAGGGTTTATTTATTTAGCCACGGATGCATCTCTGTGTTTAGTTTATATATTCATTAAAACTCGGCATATCTTCACACTTACCAGCCTCCAGAGCTCTATGGAAACTATAAATGGCAAGATGATAACACACTTTACATTTTTATCTTGTCATTTTTCCCCCAGTAAATTTTATTTTATTTATTAGTCATTTTAGAAACCACTTTCACTATCAGAAAAATTAAACCCTTTATGATGTGTGAGTTTGTCTCCTATAAATCAGATTATACTGCTCATCTTCATTTCCTATACAGCCATCATCTTTGATATAACCTTATTTTAGGCTGCTTACTCTGTGTCAAAGTTTAAACTGGACTCCATAATGTGCTGCACATCAAAAAAAATTTGGACGGTCCTACTACATTAAACCATTAAAAAGGTAGTTGCAGGAATACTTGTTTATCCTGGGGCCGAGATGGTGTAGAGGCAGGGCAGCCGGCTCAGGACCAGAAGGTCTCGGGTTCGATCCCCAGTCACGGCATACCTCGTTGTGTCCCTGGGCAAGACACTTAACCCCGAGTTTCTCCCGGTAGGACAGGCAGTGCCTTGCATGGCAGTCTACCGCTACCGGTGTATGAATGTGTGTATGAATGGGTGGATGGTTGGTACTGTGGAGCGCTTTGGGGCCCCTCAAAGGGGTCTGGAGAGCACTATACTGTATAAGTAAGCTCCATTTACCATTTTACACTCAAGTTTTCTGGCAAGCTGCTTCCAGGTTCTCTAATGCTTCCTGTGTGCCTTTAATCAGAGCTCAGGTTTCAGGAAGACAGGATACATTAGACTCAAGAGCAAAATATGACCTGAATCAGCAGCATTTTGACCGACTGCCTGAAAAAACAGCATATACATTATGGACACATTTTTAAAGAACTAACTTAGACTGTAAGCTAAGGTATGACAAAACAGTCAATTTAGATAACAACAAAAATGGTTAAATTGTGTAATCTGGACCAGTTTCTTTAAATGAGAAACATTTCTTGCCACATCCAGAGGATTTCATCAGTCTTCACTCAGCCTGACAATCAGATTTGTCCTATGTTTCAAGCCAAACTCCTGTTTTTGGGGCCGTTTACACGGCACATATTTTGAGTGAAACCGCACCTTTCTCTCTGCGGTTCTGCTGATCGTTTACACGACACCAGTGGCCCCCCTCTTTGAATCCAAAGGTTTCTGAATCCACCTCTCAGAGTGGAGGTTTTTCGCGGACCCCCCCGTTGATAACATAAACATCTCCCGCTGAGCTTTTGTGTGAACCACATGCGCGCAGCACGCACGCGCGGACAGCCGGAATTTCTATCAACAACAATGGCGGCGGACACACCGCATTCTGTACAACTGATGATGGTATATATTTTGAGTCTCATATTTAATTAATCGACACCTGAATGAAGCTGCATCTGTGTTGGAAGAGACACAGTCTGATCCACTTCTAATATAACTGTTTATTGAACGAGGCAGGCAGATATTTCACGTGTCACGCTGCACTATACCATACTAAACGTGTTAAAATAATAACAGTTTAACACTAATAAACAATATTTATGTTAGCGTGGGAGATATATAAAGTTAGAGCTAAATGAAGCTGTCTGGACTCCTTACATCATTTAAACGATGCGTAACATGTTGCGTGTTATTAAAGATGAAAATGAAGACACCAGGTTTATTTTGTATTTATTTATTCAACACCACAAACTGTATGTCACACAAACACTGAGAATTAAATTGAACACTATTAAAAACACGTTAACCGAACTGTTATGAAGTCCGACATCATCCTCATCGACTCGGTTCTGGTCCACTCAGCGACCGGTGTGTAGCTTGTTAGATGAAGCGGGTCCTACTTGGTGTCAAATCTGTCGACTCTTGTCCAAATTCCAGCTTTAACTGGTTGTTAAGTTGTTGTCAGCTTTTAGCCCAAACGAAAGCAACAGACTGAGGAAACACGCATGCGCATTAGGTGAAGGTGCAAAAATTCACAGCGCCATCTAATGACCCGGCATGGTAACTACAGTGGATTCATGAGGGCGGGGGGAGATTCGAGCAGATGCATGTAAACACTAGAATTCGCCCGTGTCAACGCAGATCTTTTCCTCTAATTAGGCCCTGTACACACATGGCCGTTTAACATACCCAAAACCTCCGTTTCCCCCACCGTGTCCGTGTAAACAGGGCCTTAATCTCAGAGGTAGGCTTTTAACATGTGAAAACAGAGCACACCCATCCAAAAACAATCAGTCATCATCAACAGCAATCAAATGTTTTAGGCCAGGTGGCCAACTTGCTACTTATGAAGATGACCAACATCTTATCAGGACTATGGCCTATCTAGAAGTGCTTCATGGAAAAGATCTCACCGTTTTGACGTGAAATGCACATGTATTGGTTGTCCATTCCTGTGGACAACCAAGGCCAAAGTAGTTCAGAAATTTGAGTTAATTTAGATGTTAAATGTCTTTTTTTTGTAATTGATGCACTTTCAGACATGCCTGTTGTAAATCACATGGTTCATATAGGACCCCTAGAGTCTTTTAGGAGCCTTTTACAGTGGTTCCCAACCCTGGTCCTTGAGGAACACCATCCTGCATGTTTTGTTTATGTTTATGTTTATTAAATTTGTTCATTTTTTTTACAAAAGAAACACAATACAAGACAATCCCATTAATGATATGTACACAATGTAAAAAAATGAAAGGTAGCAGAAAGAAGAATAAATCTTATTATATCTGCCCCTTTTTTCAAACAATCAGATTAAACAATAATAATCTTTCACCAGCAGTACAAAATGACTAACTCTTTCTAATTTTCTAATACTAATACTAATACATAACTAATAATTGATACAATACACATTATGCTAATTCATATATATTTTTTCAACAAATTCCTTTTGATCATTTTCTTAAATGTAAACAGTGACTTGGCATTTTTAACTACATTCTCCAAGCCATTCCATAATCTAATTCCCTGGATTGAGGTAGAACGTCCCTTCAAACTAGTTCTGAATTGTGGTTTTACAAACATCTCTGTCCCCTTAAGATTATAACAACTTTGTCTTTTAACAAAATTCATTTGGATATTTAAAGGTAATTCGTTATTCTGAGCCCTATACATAATTGATAAAATATTATTAGTTTTATATATTATTAGTTTTAGTTGTTTCTCTGCTCCAACACACCCGATTCAGTGGTTTAATGACTTCCTTAAGTTTGGCAGAAGCCCGTTAATTACCTTTCATTCAAATCAGGTGCGTTGGAGCAGAGGAACAATCAAATCGTGCAGAATGGCATTCCACAGGGACTAGGGTTGGGAACCACAGATAAGTCAACTGGATCAATCATGTTGTCTGGGTGTTTGTCTGAAAAAGTATTACATTTTCAGTTTAGATGGACTTTTAAACATGTCCTGTTGAGTTACTGAATATTTTTATAAAGCCATACTACAGTATCTGTTTTGCCCCACAAATACTGTGTTTTACTTTTTAAAATATTGTTTGTTGCACTCCTGCTGTTTAACGTTGTGAGGTACACTCGGTTAACCAACTGAGGCTCGAAGCCTTGACTAATTATCAGCACAGTTCTCTGTAACTAATCTCTCCACCTACACACAAACTCTAAAACACTCACATATGGAAAACAAACAAACAATAAAACATATGAGAGAAGCACATCATTCCCCAGTCATGGGGTAAATAGAGCACTGCTCATGGGAATGACAAAACACTCTGCTGTATGTGTGCATGAGAGTGGGTGTTATTATGTATAGATACTAAAAAGAGACAAAGACACTTCTCAGCGTCCATGGCAGCATCCACCATAGCTACATGGACATGTTCAAATGAGACATGGAATGTGTGTAATTTTTCCATGAAATGCCAAAATGAAACTAAATATTTAAGTTTTTCTAGTTTTAAGCCCAAAGTTTTCCAAATCAACTGCTGGTTTTCACTGAAGACTCAAGAAAGATGAGCTGACAGGGGATGGAAGGTTTAAAAATGCTTGCTACATGAGCCTGTAAGAAAATGAACATACAAAATTACAAATACAGTTTTTTCTTCTTTTTTTTAATATAACACTCATTGCAAAAGAACAACACAATAAAAGCATTGTGTCAGCTTGTCATGGCAGCCAGGACATCAAAGTCAATGCCTCCAAGGAGACAAAAAATATATAAATTGGCTAAAGGATCTACAGGAAGGACCCCTCTATCTGCAGTTAGCATGTTTTCCCTGTGCTTGTGTGGGATTTCTCTAGATTATCTCTTTTTTACAGTCTAAGAACATGCACACAGTTGGTTGTCTAAAGTTTCTGTGATGATGTGACATTACGTCCAGTTTGTACCTCTCTTCTTATCCAATGGCAGCTTGGATTTGTTCCAGGTTTAACCATAAAAGGTGGATCCAACAAAGTTAAGTCAGGTCCTCTAGATGGTTTCTTGTATGTAAAGAAACCGTCCAGAGGACCTGACTTGACTTGATTGGATTTTTCTTTCTGGATTATTGAGCATGAACCTGCATACATAAAAGGTAGAATAGATTTGTTACATACCAAATGATTAAAGATCAAAACAGCAAAGCACTTGTGGGTGTTATCGCAAGCTGCTCAGCGCTTGGATCCAAGAAATGACTCAGCCGCACTAACACACACACGCACACATGCACACACTTTGTCTGTTTCCATATATACATATTCTGAGTCATTTGAGATTATCTGCCAAAACCAAAACTCAAAATGATACTTACCGTATTTACTGGACTAAGTCAAACCTTTTTGCCTAATTTGCATGCCCTGCGACTTATAGAGAGGTGAAACTTGTTTATGGATTTTTCCCGATTATTCTTAGACCAATTTTTGGCTCAGATATGACCGTTTTTCCATTTTGGCAAAAAATGGTGCAGTACCACTTTCGGCCGCTAGGGTACACCAACCGTTCCCACCTCATGTGTCCGACGAGAGCCTCCTCTGGTCGGATTCACTCTGTCGCAGCCCGGCCTCCTGCTCTGGAGGTATGAACTAGCTACTTCGCTGTTAGCTCAGTGTTTGTTAGCAAAATAGGTCAAGAACCACAGGACAGATTTTGATCAAACTTACAGAACGTAATCACTAGATGGATATTTACAACTGATTAGCTTTATGAGATGTTTGAGATAAAATTTGATGTTTTATAGATGTAAATGTGTCGCGGTTAGCTTAGTTGATTTTTCCTTGTACGTTTGAGCAAATAGCTCATAAACCACACAGCAGATTTTTTTTCAAACTTACAGAAAGTAATCACTAGATGTACATTTACAAACTGTTAGCTGTTGGAGTTATTTGAGATAAAATTTGATGTTTTATAGACGTAAATGTGTCGCGGTTAGCTTAGTTGTTTTTCCTTGTACTTTTTCAAAGCGAAAAAATTTAAATCCAGCAGATTTGACCATTACGTGAATTTATTAAGGAACGGTTAAGCTAAGACACATGGTTGTTATAATTTTCAGCAGACAAATAATTGTTTTTACCGTGTTAATCTTGTGAAAAGTCCTTCTGTGCATGCTTCTGTGGTCATCATTTTCAGCAGGGCAAATGACGCGCTGATGCGTCGCGTAGCGGTGACGCATAATAGATGCAACTTATATAAAGGTGCGACCTGTTTATGGATTTTTCCAATTTATTGACAATAATTGGACAAAGCGACTTATATAAAGGTGCGACCTATAGTCCAGAAAATACTGCATCTTCTTTTGTCCATTCTTTCCTTTTTTTTTTTTTTAAACTGTTTTA
>JBBPBX010012971.1:42808-53188 GCA_038048925.1 Garcialebias charrua
TGCAATATTCTAAATGTTTCTAAACTCTAAAAATGATCTAAAAGAGCACAGCACCTGCAAGCCCTCTTGGCCACGCCCACTTTTCCACTCTGCACAGCAAACAGCTGATCAGCTGCAGCAGGGGCCTCATGTATCAAAAACCTGCGTGGATTTCCTACTGAAAAGTGACGTACGGTGAAATCCAGAAAAGTGTCTACGCACAAAAAGATCCAGATTTATCAAACTGTGCGTACACCTGAATCCACGCACATTCCTTTTGTACATCACAATTGACGTGGAACTGAGCGCACGTGAGACACCTCCCCTGACACGCCTACATTTACATATGTTAAACAGATGCAAATTACTTCCTGCATGTGTGAAGGACATGTTTGTTTGATCCCTGCGCGATCAGAAATCATTTCTAGATTCGGGAAAATAATGAATTCAATATAATATGAGTGAGGACAAACATCCTAAGTAAGAATAGTAATAAAATGTGTTCATCATGCAAAGAACGAGTGATTGTCGGTATTTGTGTGCGCGCGCACCCTGCTGTGGTGCGCGAACCGGCTCATTCATTCATTCTGTGTGGAAATATTAACTTTGCGCACGAGTTTATTACCATTATTACTGTAAACACAGAGGAACTTACTTGGATGTTTGCTAGAACATAGATCTTTGTTTATGTAGATGATGTGAAGAAACGAGTCTGTGCGTCTTGGTGGAGACTTTTCATGACATGATGTTGGAGTCTCCAGACGCAGCGCGCGCCCCGCAGCCCTGTGCGCAGTCTGTCTGTGAAGCTTTTGCTCTCCTACAAGTTATATAAGGTGTACTTTCACGTGTCATTTTGGAGAAATCTACAATAAACGCAGATAATGAAACACCTCCAGCTGCCGTGTAACACCGGCGAGGGTGCGCGCGCGCTCAAAGCGCGACCATAACTCAGCCTTTGGGATCATATGGATGAGACCATTCCATTGGACATGAATCGGCTTTGTGTGGACTGGACTGGCACAGCCCTGATCGACCTGCCAGCTCCCTCTAAGCTCCTGTGGAACCCCAGTTTCTGCACGTGCACGCGTGATGCGCGGCCCCTGTGTTCAGTGCGCAGCAGTGCCAAACTGAAAAATGATTATTTCTGAAAACGGCTGATAAGCCATATCCTAGATCAGAGAATTATATCTGTTTATAAATAAATGCTCTGCGTGTTACACTATCTATATCCTCCAGTAAGGCTGAATGTATCCGTTCCTGTTACATTTATTTTTTGCACAACTTTGCGCGTCCATGTGGATGTACTTGTTAATCGTGTGTTTGGTGGGAATATTAATCATTTTCACATCATGAACAGTTAATAGTAATAATATAATAATAATAATAATAATAATAATAATAATAATAATAATGAATTCAATTTATAACGCACCTTTCATTACTGAAAATCTCAAAGTGCTATAAAGTGCAACAGAATTAAATGTCGATAGAACAAATAATAAAACAGTTAAAATCAACAACAGTATCAACTAAGATCAAAAGTAGAATCATGAGGAGGAAGAGTATGCTCGGTTGAAAAGAAAGGTCTTCAAGCCGCTCTTAAAGTCAACCACAGATTGTGGGGCTTCAGTTTCACAGCGGCACCTGTAAGTGTCGCCAAAGGAAATATAACCACAGAAACGTGCGTACGCAAGCAGGGGAGCAGCCGTGGATTTGTACGTGGATGCGCAGATATTCCCGTTCATATCAGATTTGATACATACGTCACTTTGCGTGGAAAGTGACGTGCGCTATGTTTTTGTGCGTGCGCACGGTTGATACATGAGGCCCCAGGAATTTTATCCTGCAGTGAGGGCTGCACAAAGGTTCAGCAGGTGCAAAATAATTTTAAATAATTTATTTTAAATAAAAATCCTATGCCGATCGTGCGGCTCATCCGTCAATCAGCCAATTGTGTCATGTCCAATCTTATTTTGAAAAACCGCGATAGAGCAAGTAAACTGTAAACCATCAGCAAAGTACTGTAGTGAGGGACTACTGTACAGTATTACATATAGAAACAGGTAAGTTATAATAAAGGGGAACACACTGCCACCAAGATGATGCAAGTACAATGATTCCTATCACCACCATGTCTGTGCTTTACCTTGGGCCCCGAAATATCTAAATCCGGACCTGTGTTGCACCCTCCAAAAGCACAGCATTTTTACCCTCAATCTGTGCTGTTTGTTTGGTGTTACAGAGTACTGTGAAAAGCATATTTACTGTGAGTTGTTAGGAAAGCTGCCTGCCAAACACACACACACACACAGAGAGATACACACCACACACACTTCAAAAACAGGCCTGTCTCTTTCATAGCTTTAACTATGCTCATGCAGCTTGAATTAAAATGCTGGGACATTTTTTGAACAGCAAACCTTTCACTGTTAAATATGATCCCAAGCAAAACACATTTTACAACTAAAGAATTTGCATTTCCTGCGAAAATGCAAATGTGAATGCCTCTTGCTTATGGATGTCAAGAAAACAGTTGAAAAGTAGCTTAAAATAGTAGAAAGAAGCTTCAAATATCAGAAGGAGGCAGAATATGCACAACTGATCCTAATGTAATGGACTGCCAGGCTGCTGTCCATATAAAATGTTAATCTGACAGTTCTATGTGCTTGGGTTTGCTCTCAGCTACCACTCTACCAAATTTTAGCAGAATACTGTAGCTCTAAAAATGCCCAAGGGCATTAGGATGGGTTACTTTTTGGGCTGTAGTCTTTTGTCTTTCACAACTTGTTTTTTTCAAGTTGTATGCCAGCTGGTGAGTAGGAGAAGGTGATAGTTGTTTTACACAGTTAGTAAACATTACAATAGTTGCATTATTGAAAGTTACGTAAGTGCATGGAAAAAAAACACTATTTTTAGATTCTGTGTTTGGATGACTCTGATCAGCTGAAAGCTTTTCCTCGTATCCTCTACTTGATTGTGGATGGTTTCAGAGATTGAAGGTACAGTATAAACATTCAGAATAGTGTCTTCCTTATGATAAACCATATGACTGGGGAATATAGTCCATTATGTGAGGGATATTAACAGTACAAACCTGTGACAAGCACAATGCTAAGAAACATTTTATAGAAGGATGCATTTTTCATGGACATGACGCTGCTACTTAAAGGATATATTTAAAAAGACAACACTGCAGTACATAAAATATAAGGTTAGTTAAACTTGATAGTGAAAATAACTGAAGCTCAGAATGATGTAACATTCTGTATCATAGAGCCCAAGTCCCTCTCAAATGTTGTCCCAAAAATTGACCCAAACCAAAGGTTCTGGCATATGGACAGCATTTTAAGACAAAGGGTATGAGCAGAATGGCTCCCAGCAAAAACCGACAATTAGTATCCATGACAAAGTTAAAGTTGATAACCTGGAGTGCTTAAAGAAAAGGAAGAAGTAAAATATCATGTTCTATGAGGCACAACCTGATGAGATTAGCTGAGGTCGAGTAAATGCGGCCTGACCCCCCCCCCCCGTCACATCTGACATGAAACTCTGTACGGTAACCTATCTGAAAGATTTCTGTTGCTAAAAAAAAGAGCACAGCATAATTTTAGCTTCAACTGACAAATATGCTTTTTTAGACAGGCTGAGGTTGCTACATGCACCGCAGAGACAATGCATTCTTAAGTCATCCAAATAAAAGAGCTTACTACCCTGATGCATGCTCAATAATCCAGGTAGAAAAATCTAAAAAAGCTAAGTCTGGTCCTCTGGACATTCAAAAAAACAAAACAAAGCAAAAAAATTGTAGAAACGTTTCGTCTTTCGTCCGAAAGACTTCCTCAATCTGAGATGCTGTGTTCAGCTCAGTCTTATAAATACTGTAGCACCCAGTGGATCAACCAGTTGGCTGATGACAGCCTGAAACCAGCTGCTCACATGATCAAGGAGGACCATCGGCCTAACGATGGATCGTTAGCACCCTGATGGTTGTTTGCTGACAGCAAACCCACTGTGAGACATGTGTTACTTATTTAATTTAATATAAAGTGACCAAAAAAAAAATGCTTAATTTGAGCTGGATCCTGCTGGAACAAGATCCAGGAACACTCTAATTTTAACCGGGTGTGTTCCGACAACTGTTTGCTCAGATCCGGCAACTCAAATCTCCACCCCCTAAAAGTCCAAAGTCATCACACATTTTTATTTTGATTGTTTATTAAGAATACAACGAGAGGAGATGTTGCCCAGTCTGTGGATTGGATTTTACGGCTGTAGCAGGTGCACCAGCTCGCACACATGATCCTGCCCAGCAGAGACACGGACGGCTTGTCCCGTGGGGATGCAATGTTGTCATCCATATGGCAAGCCAAGTGGCCTATAAATAGCCAGACATGTGGTAAAAGTGGCTATTAGTAGACTCTCCAGATAGCGCTACAGAGCACACAACTGCTGATGTGAACGCACACATAGGTTTCAGACATGACAAATAAAAAATATAAAAAAATCTTACAGTAAAAAAAAATACAACAAGAGGAATAGTTGATGTGTATTATTCAAATTAATCACATAACAAAACAACGGCGCTAATTTGTAAAAAAAAAAAAAAAAAAGGTTATCAAAATGTCAAAAAGACAGTCTGGTTTACTTTCATAAAATAAAAGGATTGATGAATTGTCCTTAGTTGGACAACAGAGAAGGCAGTCGTAATTGAGATTGGAGCAGCAGGAGCAACAATGCAATGGAATGAATTCAACGGAGAAGAGTTCGAGTCAGAAACATGACGTATGTGTGGTGTGGCAGGACGCTTGGCAGAATCAGAGCTGCTCTATTCACACACAGCCTGCTGTTGCTCTCTAAAATAGTTATAGAATCAAGAAATGTAGGTAAACATTAATGTTTAACAACCCGTTAAAATAAGCTACCGTATTTTCCGGAATATAGGTTGCGGCTTTTTATCATTTTTGCATGCCCTGCGACCTATATTCATGTGCGACCTATTTACCATTTTATTTATAAAGCATTTTAAACAGGAACAAGTCCAAACCATTTATGGCTTTTTATAAAATAAGCTGATTTGTAATAATTTATTAACAAAAAATTAAACTGAGACACACTCTTACAAGAATGTCAGCTAACAAATATGTATTTTTTAGGTGTTTATCCTGCTAAAATCAAAATACCGGTACATGCAGGTCTGTTCGCTGCTACTGCATGTCTGGTGCTGCGCGTGCACGTTTTGTTTCATTAGACGTAGCGAAACAAATTTTTTAATCCAGCTCATTTCACAATTACGTTCATTTATTAAAGAAAAGTTCAGCTCAGACACATATTTGCTATAATTTTTATCAAACAAGTAATTGTTTTTAAGTGTTAATCTTCTTAAAAGCCTTGCTGTGCGCTCCTGTGGCAGACATTTGCAGCAGAGCTAAACACGGTCCACATTTTGACGTAGGTGCGATCTATATTCAGGTGCGACCTATATATGGATTTTTCCAAATTTTTGGCAATAAATGGACAATGCAACCTATATTCAGGTGCGACTTATATTCCAGAAAATGCGTACACCAAAATGCAGACAATAGCATCTACTTTATTCAAAAAGTTAAGGGGGAGGAGGACCTACAAGTAGAGGTAGACAATGAATTTTGAAGTCAAATTATTTAGAATGTGACTTTACTCATCGAAAATCCAACTCCAATGGGAACAACAGTTGTTGTTTCCAACTTTGAACACTGACATCCAAGTACAGAATGTACCAGAAGTCACTGTTTGGCAATAATCAACCAGGTCTTGACCCTGCTGCTCACATGAAATCTGATCAGGATTTTAGAACAGGAAGGAAGCACGAAGCTCAGACATGTCATTCATTACCACACAGTGTGATTCAGTTGTGTTGTGCAGTGGCAAACTGTGATAACGCTTCCAGACCCGCTTTTCACTTTGTGCTTCCAGTTGCCTCACAGGGAAATGAGGGGGGAAGTGTTTCGGGTGTGTGGTGTGCAACCTGAGTCATGTTGGCTGTCAAGCAATTGGGCAATTGACTAGCTGCACTCGCATACCAACACAAACACACTCACTGAAAGGAAATTCAATCACTTAAATGTGACAATGTCACATTTAACAAGGACACAACACTTCCTCTCATTCCTCCCGGATCACATCCTGTCTTCCTCTCCCCTCCCCATACCCTCCATCATGCCCGTCATTTCTCATGTTGACTTGTGTAAGAACAAACAGGGAAACCAACACTACAGTACTTGACTTTGTGTTAAGCAGTTTGTGTATATTCACATGCAAGGAAAACATGTGTTACATACATCTGCTCTCAGGCTTTAAGGATTTCAAAGTGTAATATTTTGGTTTTACCGGGTGTTGAAGTTAGCATTCAGATTTTACAGGGTGTTCTGTTAAAACAGTGCCAAGAAGAAAAGAGATCAGCAATGGTTTTATAAAAGCAATAAATGTCGTCGATCCATTTTAAATTGGTTTTTATCCCTTTGCATATTTAAGTTCTTAATTGAAAAAATATTCAAAACGGTAAAAAAAAACAAAAACATCAAACAGTGGCTTCGATGGATCCCAACAAACTCACAAATATCAGCATCTACCGTATTTTTCAGAGTATAGGTCGCACCTTTTTATCATTTTTCCATGGCCTGCGACCTATACTCAGGTGCGACCTATATATGGCTTTTTATAAAATAAGCTGATTTGTAATCATTTATTAACAAAAATTAAACTGAGACACACTCTTACAATAATGTCAGCTAACAAATATATTTTTTAGGTGTTTATCCTGCTAAAATTATTCATTTATTAAAGAAAAGTTCAGCTCAGACACATATTTGCTATAATTTTTTATCAAACAATTAATTGTTTTTAAGTGTTAATCTTCTTAAAAGCCTTGCTGTGTGCTCCTGTGGAAGAGACATTTGCAGCAGAGCTAAACACGGTCCACATTTTGACGTAGGTGCGACCTAAACATGTACCGGTATATGGATTTTTCCAATTCTTTGGCAATAATTGGATGGTGCAACCTATACTCGGGTGCGACCTATACTCCGAAAAATACGGTACTTAAAATGGACACATATGGACCAAAGTGGAGAGGTTTTATTCATGCAGTGCTCCTTTTCTTATCAAAGTATTCTAGAGTCAAATGTGAGGCCATCTGTTGGCCTGCCAAAGCTAGGCTGAAACTGGGTCAGGCATTCAAAGCACAACAACAAATCTGCAACAGAACAGCTCCAGCATCCCAGTTGAAGTCAGAATCACAAGTTTAGGATTTTTTTTTTAAAAAGAGCTGTGTCTCAATAAATACAAAAAACAGTGCTTAATTTGAGCCGGATTCTGCCGGGACAGGATCCGAGAACTCTTATTTTGACAGAGTGCGTTCCGGTAACTGTCCGCTTGGATCAGGTAACTCTCAGCCTTACAAATAATAAAGTTATGAACAAATACGATTGCCTTGAATTAATAAAACTCATATTGGATATGTAATCTGAAAATAATTACATAAACACTAATTTTAAACACAACAGCCACTGACAAACTTCTTAATATTACATTCGATCTGCCCCTTCATTTCCACTTCTATCCTTGAAAAAAATCTCAACCCTCTAAAAAAGAGTGCCGGGGGTGCTGAGCTAACCAGGCAGTCGTACACGGGCAGTCACAGGCAAGCATCTGTAGGTTTCACATGTAGAGTCAGACAACAACAAGGACAGTGAATTCAGCGGAGAAGAGTCGGAACTGTCAAGTAAGGGGGGCGGGGGGAAGGATGCTTGGCAGAAGCAGAGTGTTTGCAAATGTAGGTAAACGTATATGTTTAACAACCCGTTATAATCCACCAAAATGCAGGAAATCACATACTACTTTATTCAAAATGGTATAGGGGAGGACCCCCAGACACCCCCGCCCCCTGCCAGCCTGCCCACTATTGCATTCTGGCATCAATCAGTTTACAAATTTGATGAATTATAGACTGATTTTCTAGGCATTTTTTAGCTGTTTATTTTTTCCCTGTTAATTTTCCTTTTGACTGTCCTTTTGGTTGCTATTTTGTTTTGATTTGTATATATANTATATATATATATATATATATATATATATATATATTATATATATATATAATACAGGTAGTCCCCGACTTACGAGCGAGTTCCGTCCCTAGGGGGCGCTCGTATGTCAAAAATTTGTAAGTAGGATCACATAGTAAAAAAAAAATATATATATATATATTTTTTTTTACTTTTTCTTTTTTTTAAATAAATGAATACATGTACAGTACTGGACAGTCACCAAGCACTTAGCCTATCCTAACACAGTTTTTAAAGATGAAGGAATGAGTTGAATTGTCTCCCTTTCCCTTTGCTTGATGGAGCCTGCAGGGAGGAAGGAGACAATTCAACTGACTCCTTCATCTTTAAAAACTGTGTTAGCAGTGGCGGCTCCAGAGATATTTTTCTGCAGGTGCTAAGGGGGGGCTAAGCATTTTACTGAGGATGCTATGAAGGATCATTTGTTCTTTCAGTTTTTAAGGTCAATGTGTGTCATTCACATCACATGTGGTACATAAGGTGGAACGAAACTATGGACAGGGTCCCAGTTACATCCAACAAAAATACAATTTGTAAAGAAAAACAGTAAAAAAAGATCCGAGACATGAAATAAGAAATACACTAAACTAAAAATACATTTGCACTACTAGTACGAAACAATGCGCCAAACAACAGCAGCACGAACATGAGTCTGTGTGAGCAGATGAGGACGAGTGAACACAGCAACATGAAATAGATCAGCAGCATGAGATCAGCAGCACATAACCAAATGGTATTACAGTGATTTGTTTAATTCAGACTAGGGGTTCATGAGTCTAACAACCTCGGGGTAGAAGCTTGTAGCCATAACGAAGAGTGAGATGGAGGAAGAAGGATGACACCTTTTCCATCTCAGCCCCACTACATTTGTTTTATTTATTTTTCATTCATTAAAGTTTGGCGCCCACTGGTCAGTTTACTGACCAACAACAACTTAATCAATATATTCTACAAAGTACTTCAGTGACTGATTCTGATTAGTAAAGGGTGAATATGTTATTACAGGGAGTTCTATACCAGAACAAATGAATAATCATCCGAATAAAGTTGTCTTTTAAGTTTTATTACAAAAATAGTCAGACTAAAAATCAACAACAATAATAAACAAGCAATAATAATAATTCAGTCAAGGCTTAATTCTCTTGTCTAAGGCAAAATGAACTCTTTGAGCAGGAATTATTTCAGTTTTCTACGCGCATGAATTTAGATGCAGTGAGGCTATTTTAATAAAGTTTATTTTGGATTTTGGTTAAAAGTATTTATTTAGTGTGACCAGATAAGTCATTTATTATCACTGCAAGCCAGGAAATGATTTATCAAGTTGTATTAGCTAAAAATGGCATAACCAGAGGCATCATGTTACCAGTTTCTGCTCCTTACTGGGGCAGTGTTGAGAGCATCACTCATCTTTGTGGGCTTCAGCTGGTGGATCAGATTGGGTTTTTTTTACTCGATATAATCACTGTTTTTTTTTTTTTTTTATTAGTTGTGTTTTGCGAGGAAAATATCACAACAACCACATGTTAAAGAATATTAACTCTGATGAAAAAGAAAATAATCTGATATTTTCTTGGGGGTGCTAAGGGGGTGCTGTGACTTTTCCAGGGGGGGCTATAGCACACCCTAGCTCCCCCCTGGAGCCGCCTCTGTGTGTTAGGATAGACTATGTTAGGATAGGCTAAGTGCTTGGTGACTGTACAGTACTGTACATTTATTTATTAAAAATATACAGTACTGTATATACAGTTTTTTTTTTATTGTTTTTTATTTATAAATAGATAAATGTACAGTACTGTACAGTCACCAAGCACTTAGCCTATCCTAACACAGTTAAGGAGTCAGTTGAATTGTCTCCCTCCTCCCTGCAGGCTCCATTCCCATAAAGGGAGCTAGCTCCCTTTATGTGAAAGGGAGACAATTCAACTCATTCCTTCATCTTTAAAAACTGTGTTAGGATAGGCTAAGTGCTTGGTGACTGTCCAGTACTGTACATGTATTCATTTATAAAAAAAAAGATAATTTTTATTTTTTTATTTTTTTTATGAGATGCATACTCGTAAGTCCGGGACCTCGTAAGTAAGAGCACTCGTAAGTCGGGGACTACTCTAGCTGGAACCTCTCAACCTCACACACTAGCTCAGGCTCCTTCTCCACCAGAGAGGTGACATTCCACTTCCCAATGGCCAGCTTCTGTAGCCGAGGATCAGACCGCCAGGGTCCCCGCCCTCGGCCACCACCCATGTATATATATAATATATAATATATCATATATATATCATATATATATATATATATATATAAT
>JBBPBX010012972.1:15889-36014 GCA_038048925.1 Garcialebias charrua
GTGTCAGAGCTTGGTCCGCATTGCCGGCAGTAAGTCAGGCTCGTTTCCAGTGAGAGTTGGACTCCGCCAAGGTTGCCCTTTGTCACCGATTCTGTTCATAACTTTTATGGACAGAATTTCTAGGCGCAGCCAAGGTGTTGAGAGGATCCGTTTTGGTGGCCTTAGAATCGCTTCTCTGTTTTTTGCAGATGATGTGGTCCTATTGGCTTCATCAGATCGTGATCTACAGCTTTCGCTGGAGCGGTTTGCAGCCGAATGTGATGCGGCCGGGATGAGGATCAGTTCCTCCAAATCCGAGGCCATGGTCTTGAGCCAGAAAAGGGTAGCATGCCCTCTCCGGGTCGGGGAGGAGGTCCTGCCCCAAGTGGAGGAGTTTAAGTATCTCGGGGTCTTGTTCACAAATGAGGGAAAACTGGAGCGTGAGATCGATAGGCGGATAGGTGCAGCGTCCGCAGTGAAGCGGGCGCTGTACCGGTCTGTCGTGGTGAAGAGAGAGCTGAGTCAAAAGGCAAAGCTCTCAATTTACCGATCGATCTACGTTCCCACCCTCATCTATGGTCATGAGCTTTGGGTTATGACCGAAAGAACAAGATCTCGGATACAAGCGGCTGAAATGAGTTTTCTCCGCAGGGTGGCTGGACTCTCCCTTAGAGATAGGGTGAGAAGCTCAGTCATCCGGGAGGGACTCGGAGTAGAGCCGCTGCTTCTCCACATCGAGAGGAGCCAGTTGAGGTGGCTCGGGCATCTGGTTAGGATGCCTCCTGGACGCCTCCCTGGTGAGGTGTTCCGGGCATGTCCCACCGGGAGGAGACCCAGAGGAAGACCCAGGACACGCTGGAGGGACTATGTTTCTCGGCTGGCCTGGGAACGCCTTGGGATTCCCCCAGAGGAGCTGCTCCAAGTGGCTGGGGAGAGGGAAGTCTGGGCCTCCCTACTTAGGCTGCTACCCCCGCGACCCGACCCCGGATAAGCGGAAGAAATGGATGGATGGATGGATGGATGTATCCTCGCCTCATTGATTTCCTGGTTTCTGACGTCTCGCCTGCCTGTACTCCTGCATCTGCCTTCTCCCTCTCGGATTGTCGTTTTCTGGATTCACGTTACTGACCCTGGATCGCCTCACTTCGTCTCATCGCCTGTCCCTATTTGGATCAACTGCTCCTCTGCGTCTTGGGGTATTCCTTCTGCTGGATTACGTCACCCCTCGCTGCGACTGGCTGCACTCCTTCACCGGCATCATCCCCTCCCGCAGCGGACCTGATCAGCTGGAGTTTCTCTCCGCTCTGAAACCCCATCCATCTGTGAGACGGTTAGTGGTTACTTCTCCGTTAAGTTTTAGTTTTCTCCATCAGACCACCGTTCTCCTCATCCTACAGACTTGTTCCAGCCAGCGGTCCCTTATCGACACCAGAGCCATTCAGAGCAGAACAAAGAGAAAAATAAAAACTTGATTTAAATTGTCTAACTTTTGTGGTGATTTTGGTCCGGTTATTTGGGGTTCGTAACAAACAAGCATATTTATTTCAAATACATGAAGTTTATTGTTTGAATTACATAATAATCTGGTTATCTTTACAAAATAAATAGCATATATTTATTTGAATTACATGTCATTTATGTTTATGTAATAAACCAAATTAATCAAAATGTATCACATTTATGCATCTCATTCCCATTCAGTACAAACAATCTTAATGTTGCATAACGACAATCAAACCACCTGTTGATTCAACAGCTTTTATTAACATTAAAACCTCACATTAAAGATATTAAAGACACAAAATTACACCATATATTAAAACGACGTTTCAGTATTTAAATGATAAATTGAATTGTGTACATTCACAACAAGACCCTATATTTTCCATTTTGACCATAGTTTTCCTTCAATGTTAGAAGAAAAAAAAAAAGACGTGTGACGACAGGCTTCGGTAGGAACTGAAGCACTTTTTTATAGAACAAATTAAACACTTAACTAGTTTATTCACTCGTTACAAAAGTTTCCATTCAAAATTAAAATGAAGGAATTTTTCATGTTAAGTCTTTGACCATGGTCTTGTTGTTTCCCACAGTTTGCTGTGACCTTTCCCACAAACTAAAAAAAGGTGTTCAATACAGAAGCAACTGGACTTTATTTGTAGCAGAAGACGTTTCGCCTTTCATCCAAAAGGCTTTCTCAATTCAAATTGAGAAAGCCTTTTGGATGAAAGGCGAAACGTCTTCTGCTTCTCCTGTCAACAATCCAGATGTGCTCAGTACTGTATTCTCTGACAGATGGCATCCCATCCCGACATGCTGCTAAAGCTCAGTATGACGATTCAACTCAATTCTTGCAGCGGGAATATATCCACAGCTTCTGTCACACTTTCTCCTGTTAAAGCAACTTTCAGTGAAGTGTGCAAAGCTGCCCTAAATCCCAGGCTTACCGAGGAGGATCTTTTGGAAATGTTAAAGAAATATTCTGTAAGTGTGAAACATGAGAAAGTACATAATGATTTTACATCTCGCAGTACTGGAATGACTACTACCTTCAGTGGAACACAGCAGATTACCCAGGCGTCACCAACGTGAGGTTTCCTGACCATCTCATCTGGAAGCCAGACATTCTGCTCTACAACAGGTAGGCAGCAAGAAGACTGTACAGGAAATGAATCTTTATCATGTTTTGTCTGTTTAACTTGAGGATTTTAAACTTTTTATGTGAATTTATCAAGCCTACGGTTTCTGTTCCAAGAGACGGTGGTGGCTTGGTGGTTGGTGCACGGTCAGTTAAGGTTGCAGGTTTGAGTCATGGTTGCATCTGGAAGAGTAAAGCAATTCTTTTCTGAACACTTGATTGCTGTATACAGTAGTAGTGATTCCTGCAGCAAAGAGAAGCTGTCTCTTTTGTTAAATTTAAAATATTTTCTATTTCTAACTTGATGTTTTGTAAATCACTATAACACTTTTAGTTTTTAGTTTTTTTTAATAAATTTGTGTTTTTGACATTGGCAATCATAAGCAGGTGGTGTTATTTAATTTATGTTCAAAATGGCTGCCAAAGCTATCTGTCCATAGAAGACACAAAAATGATGAACAGATAATAAAAAGGATTCAACAGAAACAGTTTTAACAATTCTCAAAGTTTGATGTGATTTGAGCTGAGAGTGATCGGCAGCATATACTGTAGTACAGTACTTAAAACAAAAAAAAAAACTTTACCACTACTGCTAATTATCAGAGCTAACTCCGCTAACTCTGCTAACTCTGTTAACAAATTGTCTCATGAACCTCTGGACAGATTTCAATTAACATATTTTTTGGATTATAAGGCACACTTAAAATCCTTTAATTTTCCCATAAATTAACAACGAGCCTTATAATCCAGTGCACCTTATGTATTAATTCTGGTTGTGTTTACTGACCTCGATCCAATTTTATGTGTTACAACTGAACAATGTTGAGAGTTAGTGTGAACGAGTTGAATAAAGTTTGACTTATCTGACTGTTCTGTTTCGCTTAATGCACCTTATAATCTGGTGCACCTTATACTGTAGTCTGAAAAATACGGTAAACTTTAAAACGCAACAATAACATGATGTACGGATACACTTTTGGAGTCAACAAAATTTAAAATGGCTGCAACAGATGGGGACTTTAGAAAACACAAATATTAATATAACTTAGATTTACAGATATTAAGTTAACTTTATGTGGTAGTAGCTGAGAGCAATCTACAACACATATTCTGATTGCTAACAAAACTTCTAATATTGGCATGAAAGACCAGAGGGAGATATGCATTGTTTTTAAGAAAGATATGTATTTTACTTTATTTCGTTAGTATTTGTTTGTCACACAAGTGATGTGTTTGTGAATAAAGTGCCATCTTATAAAGCTCTTGCATTGCTTGTGACTTGGGTTACCTTTGTGTTAGCACTTGTGTGTTTTTGATTATTTTTTGTGTTTATTTTGTGTTTAATTGTGTTTTTGTCATTTACCATAGTTATCATGTACAAAGTATGTTATTTTTGTGGTTCCTCTGAGCATCAGTAAGGCTCTGTCTCCCTGGATTATACTGTTGTCATCACCAGCTCATTACTCCCAGTACTTTTCTACAGTTAGTTCCTTTAGTCAGTCTGCCGCTGCCATCTTCCCCTGCTCCCTGTTTCTCCATCACAGCTGTCGTCACTTCTGTTCATCAACCCTGGTTCATATATTCTCCCGGATGTCACTCTGGAAATCAGTGAAGCATTATGCGTGTATTTCACACCGAGTCTGGTTTCTAATCCCTTTATGCCTCTTTTGAGACTCCTTGTTTTGCTGCAACGTCAGCTTTAAAAAATAAAATTAAAAAAGTTTAGGGATTTATTTGTGGAAGCTGCTTGTGTTTGTCTGGAATACTGGATCCAAATCTTCCTAAAATCATTACATTTTGTTCTTCCTGTATTTAAATCGTAAACCAAAACATGCAGATTTGATGGTCTCCTCCACCGTCTGTCCATAGTTATTTGTCCGTCTGGTTAACAAATATTGATTTGAAATAAATTATTTCTTTTTTTACATAAAATAAAAAAAACTTCTGGAGTCCAATTTGCTCCCACTTATGAACTTACAGTAATTTAATTAACCTTTGATCTCTCTCGCATTGATTTTTTGTAAAGTAATAGGCGCAATAAAAAAATAAAAATAAAAAAAGTTTTTCTTTTTGTGCAAAAAAATGTGTTTTTCATAGTTTTTCATAATCTCACCATGTTCTGTTCCTTTATCAGCATTACTTTTCTAGTTTTTGCAAATTTGCACCAGCATTTGTATCTTTAAAAAAAGGAGTTTTGTTTTTCTTTCCCCCATAAAAATCACAGATGAAAAATGTTAACAGTTTTCCAGTTCAATGACCTATTCTGTTAGGTAAGCACTTTTTAGACAAGAACATTGTACCTCAAGGTTAGCTGCTCAGCGGAGCTTAAATATATGCAGGACAGTCCAGATCAGCGATCTGGAGTAATAAATCATTCACAGAAATGAATAAAACTATTAGACAAGATGGGAGAAAGTGCTTTTATTATATGTCCCAAATGGAAAGTGCCACAAAGTCCATCATTAATCAATCTTTACAAGATCTGAACAAACCGCATTAAAAGCACTCAAGTAATAAGAAACAAAGCGTTGTTCTTCATTTGTCACTGTCACAGCAAATTCTGGATTTCAGACTTTCAGTATCAATGTTGTGTGTGTGTGTGTGTGGGGGGGGGGGGGGTGAGATGACACTGTAAAAAGTACTGACACAGTTTTCTGTTATGTGCAGTGCAGATGAAAGATTTGATGCAACCTTCCACACCAACATTTTGGTGAACTCCTCCGGCTCCTGTTCCTACCTTCCTCCAGGTATGAATTACAACCCACTGTATGTTTGTTTACTTTTTAGAGAGGTTAGATTTTCATTAGCAATAAATAAACCATCCATTTATCACATCTACAATTGAATATTTTTTAATTGTCAGAGAGAGGCAGGGAGTCAAAGTCAAGTTTCTTTATTTGTCATGCGCACCACATGTATGTGGTGGAACTAAATTATGTACACAGGGTCCCAGTTACATCCAACAAAATTATACTGTAACATGTAAAAGAAAAATAGTAATAAGATCTAAGATATGACCTAAGAAAAATGTTTACTAAAAACACACTAAGCACTAGTTGTACAAAAACAATACGCCCAACAGCAGCACGAACATGTGAGTATGAATAAACACAGCAGCATGAAACAGATCAGCAGCAACATGATGTGATTTTTCACAGTGATTATCCTGGTTAGATATCCATGAGTCTAACAGCTTCAGGAAGCTGCTCCTCAGTCTATCCATCCATCCATCCATCCATCTTCTTCCGCTTATCCGGGGTCGGGTCGCGGGGGTAGCAGCCTAAGTAGGGAGGCCCAGACTTCCCTCTCCCCAGCCACTTGGAGCAGCTCCTCCGGGGGAATCCCAAGGCGTTCCCAGGCCAGCCGAGAAACATAGTCCCTCCAGCGCGTCCTGGGTCTTCCTCTGGGTCTCCTCCCGGTGGGACATGCCCGGAACACCTCACCAGGGAGGCGTCCAGGAGGCATCCTAACCAGATGCCCGAGCCACCTCAACTGGCTCCTCTCGATGTGGAGAAGCAGCGGCTCTACTCCGAGTCCCTCCCGGATGACCGAGCTTCTCACCCTATCTCTAAGGGAGAGTCCAGCCACCCTGCGGAGAAAACTCATTTCAGCCGCTTGTATCCGAGATCTTGTTCTTTCGGTCACAACCCAAAGCTCATGACCATAGATGAGGGTGGGAACGTAGATCGATCGGTAAATTGAGAGCTTTGCCTTTTGACTCAGCTCTCTCTTCACCACGACAGACCGGTACAGCGCCCGCTTCACTGCGGACGCTGCACCTATCCGCCTATCGATCTCACGCTCCAGTTTTCCCTCATTCGTGAACAAGATCCCGAGATACTTAAACTCCTCCACTTGGGGCAGGACCTCCTCCCACTCCCAGTCTAGTGGTTCTATAATGCTCCTTAACCTCCTGCCTGAATTGTGAAAGCATGTTAAGAGAAATCCAGTTTAAAGTGTGAGTTTTCTTCTAATAAATCCTGTAATAGTTTTGCACTCCACTGATAATGCACAGTTCTAAAACAAATATTTGTAATGAAACGTGTTAGATTAGCACACATGGGTATCTCACACATCTGTAAAAACACCCAGCATTTCTGCAGCATACTGCATGCTGCTGTCCACATTCAGTGTTTTTCACCAAGGATTGTTGATTTTTTTCTCTTGTTGTTGTACCACAACACTCATTTCACATATTAGAACGTCAGTATGGCATCACGGTAGCTAGCAGAGCTGTTGCCTCGCATCAAGAAGGTCATCGACTCAAATCTCATGGATGGATGGATGGATGGATGGATGGATGGATGGATGGATTTATTTATTTATTTATTTATTTATTTAAGTTAGGACAATGCATATTAATCAACATGACAGCAGTAAGCATCAATGTAAATATGCCGGAGTTAGCACAATAGATAATTTGCATCCGTTGTCCTAAGGCAGGTAAGAATAAAAAACCAATGGATGGATGGAAGTTAGCATGTATGTACGGGCGGCCGTGGCGTAGTGGTAATGGCAATCGTCCCCCGATCAGAAGGTTGGCGGTTCGAATCCCGGTTCCCCACACCATGTGTCGTTGTGTCCTTGGGCAAGACACTTAACCCCGAGTTGCTCTCGGTAGGAATGGAAAGCACCTTGCATGGTAGTCTGCCGCTACCGGTGTATGAATGTGTGTAGCATTCAATGTGTGTGGCGCTTTGAGATTTTCACTAATGAAAAGCGCGTTATAAATTGAATTCATTATTATTATTATTATTATTATTATTATTATTTTCTGGAGAAAAAAAATCTTTAAGTATAACTAAACATCCACTCAGTTACATTAAGTTACACAGTTAAGTTACTGAGTTCAACTCAGTTGAAAAGGAGGCACCGTGGACGAATTTCCATCAACCTGGTGGCGGTGCTCAAGTACCTGACCGCTGAGATCTTGGAGCTGGCGGGAAACTCAACTTGTGACAACAACGGGAGTATCGGGATCATCCCCCAGAACCTTCAGCTGTCTATGTGGCAACGAGGAGCTTGGCAGACTGCTAGGAGGAGTGATCATCACACAGGGAGGAATTTTACCTGGCATTCGGGCAGTCCTGCTGCCCAAGAGCACCGAGAATTGAACTGAATTATGAAGTTTTAAAAAAGATGACAAAGGAGCATCTCAATGTTGAGTTGCTGAAATCAAGATATGGACGTTTGGCCTTAGATCAAATATCAAAGTTGTTCTACATGGGGCTCCATCGACCAACTTCCTCCATGCAGTGGGAACATTTAAGATACATGAGCATTTCTGTAGAATCACCCATGCCTGTGTGCACAAGCAGGAGAACTTTGTGAACTCAGTGAAGCAGCAAGGCCTCGCTGACACGAGTAGTAATTACTGCTCCCTCTGGCAAGCTCTTCCTCCCGCTTTATCCCTTACAATGCAAAAGCTTTACCGCAGCGTCTTAATCAATACCAACGTAAATAGCTCCATCACTGACTTTCTTCTTGACTGATTGCATCTGTCACAAGAGAATCACTGCTCACCTTTGCTTCTAATGAACCATCATCAAATAAAATATTCATATGTTGCATGAAGTCCACACACCTGCATTAAATGAGTAAAATGCACGCAGCTGTGACCTGTAGAGACAAATCAGTGGAGCTTCCCTGCGTTTGTCAGAGAGGTTTATTACAGAAAAGAGATTTTATTGTTTGTTTGCACCCATCCCTGTTCATTTCCTCTTCATCTCAATTCATTTCCCCTGCCAGTGGAAGAGAGAAGACGGCATGTTTACTGCCAGCATCTCATATCTTTCTTAAATATGTATGGAAATTAGTTTGACGGGGACTCTCCTGATGAATTGCCCTCCACTTTCATCCCATTGTCGTATTGAATTTCTTTCATCTGGATAAAACAGATGGAACTTCATATTTCCCCAGAATAAAACCACTATACTGCCTCGCAAGTTGCTGGCCTTGTCATGCCGTTTTTCAATTTTCCTCTACCGTACTTCCAGAGAAGAGTAAAATATTCCTAGTCAGAAAATGAAACATGTGCTGAACAAAACACGTCTTTCTGTGTGTTTGACTGACTGCAAAAGTCTGTGGTTTTAAAGTTGAGACAGGCCTTCTGTCATTCGTTATGTTTGTCCCAACAGGGATCTTCAAGAGCACCTGCTATATCGATGTTCGTTGGTTCCCCTTCGATGTCCAGAGGTGCGAGCTGAAGTTTGGCTCTTGGACGTATGGAGGCTGGTCTTTGGATTTAAAGATGCTGGAGGCGGACATCACTGGCTACATCGCCAATGGAGAGTGGGATCTTGTTGGTAAAAGGGTGCCCTGTGAATTGTGTCCAACAGTGCATTATTGCATGTCCTTTCATTTCTCAGTCCCCTTAAAACGATGGTAGATCTTTGAGTTTTCACCTGTTTCCTACTACAGCAGGTTGTGTTCTTGCTTGCAGAGGTCCCAGGGAGAAGGAGTGAGCGTTTTTATGAATGCTGTGATGAGCCTTACCCTGATATCACGTTCACTGTGGTAATGCGCAGACGGACATTGTACTATGGCCTCAACCTGCTCGTCCCGTGCGTCCTGATCTCTACTCTGGCTCTGCTCGTCTTCCTTCTGCCTGCCGACTCTGGGGAAAAGATCTCACTGGGTCTGAGGAGCACAAACACACAAATACATAAATAAACTTGTAGTAGAGTCATGTCAAAAAGAAAGTCCACCTTTTACAGCATGAATTTGCTGCTCCATTGGGGATCATTGTTCTGTTGCATCATCAATTTGTCCAATCTTCACTTGTGAAGACACTGCGTCTGAAGGGTAAACCATCTACTTTGGTCTCATCCAAACCAAAATACATTGTCCCAGATGTCTTGTGTTTCATTCAGATGAAACTGTGAAAACCCAAGTCGTGACACAGTTTTCCTTTTAGAGAAATTACTTTCGCCTGCAATCCTTTTAAGCAACCGATTAATGTCCATTTCTTTTCTAAATGAACTGTCATTACCTTGGGGCAGCTGTGGTTGAGTGGTTAGAGCAGTCATCCTCTAATGCAAGAGTTGAGGATTTGATTCCATCAGCAGTCACATGCTGAAGTGTCCCTGGGCAAGACACTGAACCCCTCATTGCCTCCAATGTGTGTCCCATCGATGTATGAATGTGATAAAGCTCTGATTATTCTTTGTATAGATCTAGTAGAGTGCTGTATGGATGGGTAAATGAAGAGATAGATTGTGATGTAAAGAACTTTGAGTATCTTGATAAGATGGAAATGTGCTATATAAGTACAGTCCATTTACCATTTATCTTTACATTTCTGTTTAATAAATATTGACCTGATGTGCATTTTGCACACTTAAAGTTAGATTTAAGTAACTTTAGAAGCTGGTTAAAAACCAGATCATCTTCTATGTTCTTGTATAAAACCCCAAAACGAAAGACTTTCGTCTTTCTTTTCTGCATGACTGTAGATTCCTTCACTGCAAACTGTTTTAGGTTTTATCATCCACTGATTTATTCAGTTTCCTGAATGTTATTGAAACCATGAGCATGTCCGTAGATCCAGCAGATATTTTCAAGCGCAAATGTAATTGGGTCTCATTAATTATTACTAAGTGGCCTGAAAACAGCAGCGCTTGCTGTTTCATATAATTTACTGCGTCAACGGGATGCTCTTTCATCGCCACCTAACAGATGAATGGTTTTGAAGGCAGGTAAATATTAAAGATGATGTTCAGAATCAGAAGATTTTCTGAAAACACAGAGTTCATAGGACATGGATTAAGTTATTATGGCAACCATTTCTTTTTCTTTTTTTGTTTTTCTTTTTTGGATTTGAGGGAAAATGTTGAAGAGCAACATTTGTTTAAGCTTAACTACATGTCATGGTTTAGATCTGAGTAAAAATAAATTTAACATTATCACTCTGTGTGACAGCACAGTTGATCCTTAGCCTGTCACATTTTTTCTTCTTCATACAGAAACGTCCGAAGTACTGTAATTTCTGGCATATTGAGCGTACCCAAATATAAGCTGCACTCACTACTGTTTATGTCGACAGACGATGAACTCCTTACAAACATGAGCTGCTCTAATCTTTGATGAATTATCAGTTTAAAATGACATTTTGTACATATAAAATGTCAAATGAAGCTGATTTCTGACTTGTAGAGATTCAAGAAGCCGTTAGTTGTTCTTTAATCCAGTTTTCAAAAAACTTGCTTTGTTTATGCATGAAGTTGGAAACGACATAACTTCCTGCCCTTTCCAGACAGTTTTATAAGTCTTGAGCTTTCGTTTATGTCCCCTAACTATCTAGAACAGGGGTCTGCAACCTGTGGCTCTGGAGCCACATGCGGCTCTTTGGTTCCTCTGCAGCGGCTCTTTAAAGCCATGACCAAAACTAACATAAAACTGAATTTTTGTTATACAAAGAACAACAAACTTCTAGTTTTAGCTGTTTTCCTGTCATTTCTTTTGCAAATACTTTAACTTTTTGCTTTACTTCTATACCAGTACTTAATTAAAAATTACATAGGTTTAGTTCATAGTTGTTGTTTTTTATTTAGAAAACTATTTTCCCTCTCTTTACAAGAATCTGGTCTTTTCATTTGTCTTAAATTTTAAAAATATCAATAAATGTAAATAAATAAAAAATTAATCATTAGATATCATTAGCTTTATATTGTCACCCCTACAGGCCACAAAAGTCTCCTACAACAAATGTAAAGTGGTCCATGGGCCACCAGTTGATAATTACAGTTGTAGCAGGTGGCTGCGGCTCTGGACACATTTAATTTAGTGAACAAAAGCGTAAAAATTGCTCTTTTGATCTTAAAGGTTGCAGACCCCTGATCTAGAATGAGTAAAGCCTCATAAACATAAAAACAACGTTTTTGAATAATTAGAAGTTGGAAAAAATGTAAGTTTATTAAAAAATTAATATTAGATTAGGAAGATTAGATAAAGAGTATATCTTTAATCAAGTGATTATTTCTTTACCTAGCAATATTTTTCCAACAGCCTGACAGACTGATATGATCCAGTACATTTTTCAGCGTTGCTCATCTTGTAGGAATTTTTTAAATATTATCTTTTAGCTTATGTTAGCTAACATTAGCCTTGTGCTCCAAGTACAACCTTTTATTTTATTATTACTCTTTAAGGAATTAAGTGCTTTCTGAATTGAAACCAAACATAGAAATCTGTTTGATTTAATGATTACAACTCTTTTTTATTTATTTAAATAAATTACATTCTGAACAGTCATTGTGTCAAGCCATCCATTTACAACATAGATATTGTCCAGGAACTCAAATTAAAACTGCATTAGGTTTATTTGTCGTACTTATGCAGTTCAAGGCTTCAGTTTGTGAGTCAGGTGAACCAGAACCACTGCTCCGTTTAAACCCCTAATCAAAAAACGTATCTTATAAATTGAGTCTGAACCTCTCAAATCTTTCAACAGCAGGTACAAATATGATTAACTTAGTGTGTTTTCTTTTAGTCCTAGCCTATCTAAATGTGGTTTCTGCAGTCATTTTCAGACTTTTTGATTGATTGATTGATTGATGTTTATTCATTCATTTTAAAAGAACAATACAAGACAGTTTCATCAGATACAAGAATACAAGTAGGATAAAATGAAGGGAGCAGAAAGAAGATGAAATCTTATTATATCTGCCCCTATTTCACAGTTTGTTCAACCAATGATAACCTTCAAGCAACATCACAGAATGAATAATTCTACTTATTTTTCTAACTGTAATACATAAACTAGATCACAAAATGAATAATTCTACTTAATTTTTCTAACTGTAATACACAAACTACATCACCCATAATTCTACTTAATTTTTCTAACTGTGATACACAAACTACATCACAAAATGAATAATTCTACTAATTCTAATAATTCATGATTCTTTGCAATACAAAGTAATTTCCAGATACCTGGAAATTACACTACATTTAGAAGTTAAAGTGTTTTCTGAAACTTCGGCTTAGTTTCTGCCAGTGTTGACCCGATTGACAAAATATCACCCAAGTGGTTTAAACAAATAACCAACACTTTCATCAGTTTTTCTCCATCATGAACAACCTCATATCTCATCCTTGCTGTATCCAGGGAAATCAGCTGTTCAGTTAGAAACAATAGATTATAACTCACCTTTGTTGTCTCACGAACGGTGCAAATAATCAAAGCTGGCAAAATTACAGTATTTGTAAGAGGTTTGGGAAAACAGCACATTCCCGTCTCAGTTGACTCTTTTGAAATCATTGCATTTTGCATAAATGATGAAGACTGTGTATAGAAACCGTTTTTGCAGCTGTTTAGGGCTGTTAGGAAATGTAGCTGTAGGGAAATGATGTTTATGAATATGTATGTTGTGAAAGGTTGTTGATTTATGCTGCAGCTGTTTTCCTTCATTAACTGAGCTGCAGAGGCAGATTAGTGTCTTTATGTGTGTTTGCACATACAATACATGCTACATATTAATCTGATATAGTGAGAGAGTTGTGCTTTTTTTTTTTTACTTTTTTTTTCAGACAAGTCAGTATACGGGTTTAGATAAGATTATTTTTGCAAAGATTCTGAGTTTTTTTTACAATTACTTAATTTCTACAAACTGATTCTGTGATTAAAATATTTAATTCCTCGTCAATCTTAAGAGCTCTAACTGAGGAATCGCTGCTTCTGACCTCATGTGTGTGTTACCTCAATGAGCACCAGTGAAATAAGGATATATTGTCCTATTGAAAATTATCATGTTTATTTATTTATTTTTACTTTACTTTTTAAAGTAAATTTTCTTTGAGTTCATAAAATTCCCTGATGGTGGATTAGTTGGTTCAAACATAAAAATAAAAATAAAAATTACAGGTGTGGTCACAACAAATTCGAATGTTTGTAGAAGTTAAAGATGCACTGCTCTGGGGCAAAACCCTGAGAATTTGTTCCTAATATAATATTTTGCCTCCAAATAGGCAAACATTGTTTTAATTGTTTGCTCTTTTGTTTATTTTATGTTCAGCCCTTTGTACTTGCATTTTTATTGTTAATAATTTAAAGTCATAAAAGGCTTTTAGACAATTTAGCCAGGAACCAATTTAAAATGTTATATTTAGACAAACTAAGAAACATTTTAAATGACAAGGAAGTTTAGTTTAGAGAATGCAATACAGTATGCAAGACTATTGCACAGTACACATATGCATGTCATTAATGTTATATTTTAAAGTCTTTTGTAAAACTATCCTTGTCACTCGTGGTTGCAAATACCTGCTTTATGTACTGCAGTGCTAAGCATCAGAGCACAGGTATACAATGGAAGAAGCTTTAATCTAACCCCAGCTCTGTTTCTAATGGTGATTTTTTTTTAAATTAATATTTGTTTTTTTGTTTTTTAATAAAATGTCTAAATGAAAGCAAAAAGGTGAGGTGTCACAAATATATCAAATAAATCAAAAATAATTTACATAAAAACAGCAAAATGTGAATCACAAAACTGAAAACAAGGCAGTACAGTAACAAAGTAGTATTGTTTTCCGCTAAATAAATGTATTGTTTAAATTAATTTTGTCACATCAGCTAATGCTGACACAGATTAGAGTTGTGTTACTCGTTCATCAGAAAAGAATGAGACTATTTTCCGTGACACTAACTGGGTTTCGTGTCCCTCCCAGGCATCACAGTCCTGCTCTCCCTGACCGTCTTCATGCTGCTGGTTGCAGAAATCATGCCGGCCACGTCAGACTCGGTGCCTTTAATAGGTAAGTCAGCCTAAAGTTAGTCCTGAGCCTGGTTCAAATGGAGGCTTCTTCCTGCTAAAAGGGAGTTTTTCCTTCCCACTGTTGCCATTGTGCTTGCCCAGGATGGGAGACTGCGACGAAGTGAAGATTCAACGATTCTGCTGGTTTCCTTAGATAGAGAACTTTACTGAATTTTACTGTTTCTGTTCTGTGCCCTGAGACGATTTTGTTGTGAATTGACACTTTAAAAACAAATTGAACTGAATTGAAGTTACAAAGCAGTTGTTATGGTTGTCGAACATTATGAAATCACGAGGGAACATTTCTTCTCCCATCTGTTTTTCTATGGATTCACTCTGTTTGACCTACAGAAGCAGATAAAGAAACATCTTTTAATTATTTAATTTATTTCTGGGAAGTTCATCAAATGTGTATCACTCTTACGCCTGTGGGTTGCAGTCCTGATCACATCAGTTTTGCAAGGGATCTTAAGAACAAATTAAACCGGTTCATCTGTGAATGTATCAAGTGATAATGTGCTGGTGGACCCAGACAGCAGCAGGCAAGGAAAAGCCAAGAATTATTTAATAAAAATGAACTGCATTGTCGCCAATTTAAAACAACATGCTTGTCCAATAAGAATTTAGTAGAAAATTACAAATGTACAGACGTATATTGCAGAACCAGAAGAGGTTTAAAAGCTCCATATTTATGTAGATCATTATTTTCACTACTGTATGTCAAAGACCTTTCTGTTGATAGTACCTGTCTATTTTTTCTTTGAACATTAAAAGTTCAATACTGAGGTTTCAGTAGATCTGAGCAGCATTGTCAGAGTCAGAGAATCTTTATTGTCATTTGCACCACATGTAGTACATGTGATGAAACGAGATTACCGTATGTACACAGGGTCCCAGTTACATTCAACAACAAAATGTAAGAGAAAAATAGTAATAACATCTAGGATTGACTAAGAAAAACATCAACTAGAAATACACTAAGCACTAATGTAATAGAAAAACAAAATCATTACAAACAGACAGCCGCACGAACATGAATCTATATGAGCAAATGGTCACAGATGAACACAGCAACAAGAAAACAGATCAGCATCAGCATGATGTGATATTTTGCAGTGATTATTCTTATTATTTATTTATTCATGAGTCTAACAGCCTCAGGGTAGAAGCTGTTCCTCAGTCTAGTGGTTCTACACTTAATGCTCCTCAACCTCCTTCCTGAGGGGAGTGGGGCAAAAAGTGTGTGTGCAGGGTGAGTGGGGTCTTTCATGATACAGGTGGCCTTCTTCCTGCATCTGGAGGTGTAAATGTCTGTGATGGTGGGGAGACTGACTCCAACATCTTCTGTGCAGCCTTCACCACTCTCTGCAGAGCTTTCCTCTCTGCAACTGTGCAGCCTCCATGCCACACGTTGATGCTGGAGCACAGGATGCTCTCCACTGCACACCTGTAGAAGGAGGTGAGGACTGGGCTGCTCAGACCAGCTCGTCTCAGCCGTCTGAGGAAGTAGAGTCTCTGATGACCTTTCTTGATCAGGCTGGTGGTGTTGTTGCTCCAGCTGAGGTTATCATTCAAGTGTACACCCAAGTACTTGTAGCTGGAGACCACCTCCACCGCAGATCCTCTTATGTTCAGTGGGGTGTGGGTGTGTTTGTTCCTTCTGAAGTCCACAATCATCTCCTTTGTCTTCTTCACATTGATGTGAAGGTTATTGTCCTTGCACCAGCTCTCCAGATGTTCCACCCTTAAATTTTGGTTTATGATCCAGTAGAAAATATTTACTTTCTCTTTTTATTTTTCTTGTAATTTCCTTTTACATTTTCTAATACAACTTTCTACAATCACTCTGACTCATCTTCTGTCCTTCTTTGCCCAGCGGAGTACTTTGCCACTACCATGGTCATTGTTGGTCTTTCAGTCATCGCTACAGTTCTAGTCCTGCAATATCACCACCATGATCCTGATGGGGGCAAGATGCCAAAGTGGGTAAGTCTTTCAGCTTTCACGCTTTTAGCTTATGATAAATGCTCAGGTGGTTTGTTTCCTGTCTCCAAGTAGAACTGCTATTGCTTGCTTTGCATTAGAACTTGTTGTCAATAATGAAGTCCTGAAGTCTTTTTTACTTTACTGTTGGTGAAAAATCAGTCTAGAAAAAGAAACTGAATTTCTTTATGAAAACAAAAATTAAAATCTGCATGATTTAGACTTACATCTTTTTCTTTTGGCTTTTCCTTCTTCAGGGGTCTTCACAGTGAGTCATTCTTCTCCATCTCTGTCATCACTCCAACTACCTCCATGTCCTCTCTGCCTCCATGTATCTCCTCTTTGTCTTTTTCCTGGCGGCTGCATTTCTAACATCCTTCTACCAATATACCATATTTTCCGCACTATAAGTCGCACCTTTTTGCCTAATTTGCATGCCCTGCGACTTATAGAGAGGTGAGACTTGTTTATGGATTTTTCCCATATTTTTAGAACAATTTTTGGCTCAGATATGAGTTTTTCCATTTTGGCAAAAATGGTGCAGTACCACTTTCAGCCACTAGGGGTGCAGTATCACCTTTGGGTACACCAACCGTTCCCACCTCATGTGTCCGACGGGAGCCTCCTCTGGACGGACTCAGTCTGTCGCAGCCCGGCCTCCTGCTCTGGAGGTATGAACTAGCTACTTCGCTGTTAGCTCAGTGTTTGTTAGCAAAATAGGTCAAGAACCACAGGACAGATTTTGATCAAACTTAAAGAACGTAATCACTAGATGGATATTTACAACTGATTAGCTTTATGAGATGTTTGAGATAAAATTCGATGGTTCATAGACATAAATGTGTCGCGGTTAGCTTAGTTGATTTTTCCTTGTACGTTTGAGCAAATAGCTCATAAACCACACAGCAGATTTTTTTTCAAACTTACAGAAAGTAATCACTAGATGTACATTTACAAACTGTTAGCTGTTGGAGTTATTTGAGATAAAATTCAATGTTTTATAGACGTAAATGTATTGCGGTTAGCTTAGTTGTTTTTCCTTGTACTTCTTCAAAGCGAAAAAATTAAATCCAGCAGATTTGACCGGAACCGTTAAGCTAAGACACATGTTTGCTATAATTTTCAGCAGACAAATAATTGTTTTTACCGTGTTAATCTTGTTAAAAGTCCTTCCGTGCATGCAGAGGCGGTCCTAGCCTATTTGGCGCCCTGTGCGAGCAACCCCAATGGCGACCTCCCTGAGGTTGCCAGTGGGGGTCCTCTCCCAGAAAATTTTGAATAAAATAGATGCCATTTCCTGCATTCTGGTGTATTTTAATGGGTTGTTCAACATCTAGTTAACTATTCAATAAGTATTTAGAGTTAATGGCAGAACAAGAAGTAGCCTGAGACAAACATGTAGCATTAACACATTATGAACATCATTCAAGAATTGTTTCCATAAGAGCATTATCAAATATTTTATATGAACAGTAAGATACTAGCAATAACAGCATTGTGAGAGGTGGACAGTTGAACATGGAGGCCTCCACCTCTGTTTAATGATGGACGGTTTCTTTTCACAAAGATGGCCTCCTTTACTCCTCTCTCAAACCATCTTTCCTCTCCATCAAGGAGGAACGATGACTGAGTTTGTCACAGCTCCTCAGACTGAAGAAGTCTTTTTGATACAAAGAAGAATCTGTCCAGAGGACTACATTTACTGAGCCTGCATCAGAACAATTATCTGTAAAGATTTAGCACATTTGATATGGAAAACACATTTTGACTTAACCAATTAATATATTTTCAATGGTAAAATATGCAGGCTTATTTCATATTACTTTCATACTATTCCCTTTCATTGCTTTATGTATTTATTATCTTACTTTTAATGATAACAATGTCACTACTGTCGTTTAGAAAGTGTTTATATTGGAACTAATGCTTGTTTGTTCACACACAGTTAGAACAGCTCACCTGTTCATTCATACTGACAGGAACAATCCCCTCATCACTCCTGAAACTAAATCACATTTAAAAAATTGTCATAACTGCACAAATCTCCCCTTTTTACAAAGACTTGTGATCAATTCAGGCCAATTTCATTAAAGGGTTATCTAACATTTCAGGGCACTTTTCATATAGAGCAGGTCTTCATCCAGACTCATATAATATTATTTAAATTATTTAACAGTATGTTATGTCACAATGCTACACACCACAAAATTCATTGACTTGATAATTAACTTGAACGGTGTTTTGCAGCAAAATTCAACAGCATGTCTTACCTGTTTGATCTCTCATTAACAAACTGCAGCTGTTTGAGTGAAAAATGTGTCAATGTTTGCACATTTAGCTGTGTCTGTTTCCAGAGCCTCTCTCTTTTTAATCTTTCTCTTCACTCTTCCTCTCTTCCATCTTTCCACTGACCGCACGTAGTGTCACCTCCGTAACAAAACCGAAAGTAAAAGTGGAGGGGGGGTGGACGACCTGGGTTGAGGAAATGCACCCAGCAGCTGCTGCGGTGATTAAACTGAGGACATGTGAATAAATTAAGGGTGGGGCGGCCCAGGAGCAGCGCGGTAGTGTTCTGTGTTATGTTGTTAAAAACAAAAGTTGTAAAAGATTTAAATAAATAAAAAAAACGAGGAGCGGGGTCTCCTCTTATGCCGCCCCCTGCTGGATGGCACCCTGTGCAGCCGCACTGTTCGCACATGCCACGGACCGCTTCTGCTGCTGGATGACCCCCGTGACCAAGAAAGGAAGAAGCAGAGATAATGGATGAATGGGTAATTATACATTGAAAAAATAATCTAATCACAAAAATATTTTCTTACATTATTACATAAATAGCCTACATTTAAATTGAGCAACAACATCGGAATTGGAAAACTTTAAAGGGGATCACATATAGGTCTTTAAAATTTTTATGTTATGTCTGTGTGCTATCTTGACAATATTAATTCATTTTAATACACAAAATAATTCTTAGATAATTAATTATACCCTTTTTAATTCTGCCATTTTTAACTTTCGTTTTGAACGACCGGTTTCTGATACTGAGTTCTGAAGTCCACGCCCTTCAAAGATCTGTTTACGCCCTCTGTAACAGCCAGTATCTGTAATGTGTTGTTGTTTTAAAATTAGCTCTTTTTTTATTACTCATTTGACTTACTGTTAGTGCTAGCTTAAGATAACTTACCGAAACCCGTCTGAGCGCGCCGCAATTTGCTGCTCCTTTTAGCATGAGACCACCCGAATCCGATGCTAATGTTAGCTTGTTCCTCTTCCGGTGTTCGCCAGCTCCGCTCGTTGCACGCGGCGATTTTGGGAGTTATCGCTGTTCCAGTCAAGACAACACAAAGTTCACCAAGTGTCTCCCGTAAATTAATCCGTAAGGAGAAGGTCCTCGCTGCTGCGAGGCTGCTGCGAGGCAGCAGCGAGGCTGTACAGTTGAAGCTCCGCTCCATCCGCCAGAAGAGGGTCCCGTTGCCGCGGTCCCTACGCCGGGGGTCCGCTCGTTTAATTTTTGCCGGCTGCGCGTTGGGAGCGATCGCAAATACACTAAAAATTGAACTAAAACATAAAAATAACAATTATACTTTATTTATAAAGCCATTTAAAAAAAACCACAGCTGCAACAAAGTGCTGTACACATGAAATTAAGAACATATAAACAAAAGATGAGATGAAATCATGAAAAACAACAGTCATGTGTTTAATACAGAAGTGGGTTGAGCCTAACCAGGGGTTGCTAGGTGAGGGGCTGGACTCAGGTTTGAGGTGA
>JBBPBX010012973.1:2903-19237 GCA_038048925.1 Garcialebias charrua
TATGTATGTATGTATGTACAGTATGTATGTACATACTGTATGTATGTATGTATGTATGTATGTTATGTATGTATGTTATGTATGTATGTATGTATGTACGTACATACAGTATGTATGTATGTACGTACATACAGTATGTATGTATGTACATACAGTATGTATGTATGTATGTATGTACATACAGTATGTATGTATGTATGTACATACAGTATGTATGTATGTATGTATGTATGTATGTATGTATGTATGTATGTATGTATGTATGTACATACAGTAGGTATGTATGTATGTACAGTATGTATGTACAGTATGTATGTATATATGTATGTACTGTATGTACGTACGTACGTACGTACGTACGTACGTACAGTATGTATGTATGTATGTACGTACAGTATGTATGTATGTATATATGTACGTACGTACAGTATGCATGTATGTATGTATGTACATACAGTATGTATGTATGTATGTATGTATGTACAGTATGTACATTATGTATGTATGTATGTATGTATGTATGTATGTATGTATGTATGTATGTATGTATGTATGTATGTATGTATGTATGTATGTATGTATGTATGTATGTATGTATGTATGTATGTATGTATGTATGTATGTATGTATGTATGTATGTATGTATGTATGTATGTATGTATGTATGTATGTATGTATGTATGTATGTATGTATGTATGTATGTATGTATGTATGTATGTATGTATGTATGTATGTATGTATGTATGTATGTATGTATGTATGTATGTATGTATGTATGTATGTATGTATGTATGTATGTATGTATGTATGTATGTATGTATGTATGTATGTATGTATGTATGTATGTATGTATGTATGTATGTATGTATGTATGTATGTATGTATGTATGTATGTATGTATGTATGTATGTATGTATGTATGTATGTATGTATGTATGTATGTATGTATGTATGTATGTATGTATGTATGTATGTATGTATGTATGTATGTATGTATGTATGTATGTATGTATGTATGTATGTATGTACGTACAGTATGTATGTATGTATGTATGTACAGTATGTATGTATGTATATATGTATGTACAGTATGTATGTATGTATGTATGTACAGTATGTTTGTATGTACGTACGTACGTACGTACGTACGTACGTACGTATGAATGTACGTACGCATGAATGTACGTACGTATGAATGTACGTACGTAGGTATGAATGTACGTACGTAGGTATGAATGTACGTACGTATGCATGTACGTACGTACGTACGTATGAATGTACGTACGTACGTATGTATGTATGTATGTATGTATGTATGTATGTATGTATGTATGTATGTATGTATGTATGTATGTATGTATGTATGTATGTATGTCAGTAAAGGCTGTCACATTTAATCTGTTTAACAGGAAAATTATAAAATTCAAAAAGACAAGCTAGTGATAATCTGAAACCACGAGGAAAAGCAGCATGTCTCACTATTCATTTCACTGTTTGCAGTCAGTGTGACTTGAAGTGGATCAAAGTGTTTAAGTATTGAGTTATTTTTATTTCTGTTGGTTTTTGTACAGAACACACTTCAGAGGGGGTGGACTAAACAACATTATGCAATCCTATAAAACACGCACTCAAAGGCTCAACACGAGACAACTGTTTGTTTTTCATCAATAAGATGCAAATATGCAATGATTTTTAATAATTTTGTTTATAAGCTCTTATTCTGGACAGCCCTGTTGACTGTAGTCAGTTTAGAGGAGTCTATGCATTCTGGCCCAATGAGAGCATCACAATAACATGGAAGTGAAGCAGACAATCATGAGCAGACATTTCCTCAGCACATTGGTGATGAGATGTTCTAACGAGGGTCTGTTTTCCATCTTGTGCTGCATGCTGCCTCCCTGTGAATGGCTGTGACTGCCATGGAGGCAGCACTTACTTCCTTGCAGAAATGAATACACTGACGACTTCATGCCCAGGCCTGCCCATTTTCATCTGACTGCTTCTCTGCTCATCATTCCTTCCTGCTCTTTAACAACTCCGTGCATTAGTTTAGGAGGCACCACGGAGCCGGACATTTACATGACTGACCAAACTGCTATTGATCCAACTTTTGCATCTTATTGGATGATTATCCTCTCTTCCTGTTTCCTGTCCATCTCTGGTCCGCTCACCTCCCTGAGGATGTCGCTTCTCTTAGCGTCTAGCAAAACCCACGAGCAGTGAGACGTGCTGTAATCTAACACAGTGTGATGAGAGGAAGATGAGCGCTGCTGTAATCAGTGACTCTGGAGAGATTTGTTGCTCTTCTGTTGTGTTCACCAGAACTTTCAGAACTTAAATGAAATCTGAGAGTCTAATCGATACGTAATGAAGGCTAAAGTACTTTTTTTTTTTTGGCCATTAAGCGAGTTATGGGTTTCTCTAAGCTCCCAGAGATTCCCAAGAGCTGATCATCGGGACATTGTGACCTTGTAGAGGGAAGACCTATTGTACAGATGGAGCTGAAGGGAAGAGCCCAAGCTAAATTTAGCTGAGGGTTGACACTAATGTCCTGTTTGCCAGTACAGCTGCTGCTTCTGGCTCTTTGTAATTCTGCATATAGGACACCCATGAAAATGTCCCCAACCTTGAGATACAACAAAGAGCAGGAAGAAGGAAAGAGCAAGCTTGTGCTGATCATCCCTTTTCCAAAGACACTGCAGAGTCAAAGCACAAAGAGATTAGTCACTGTCAAGCTCGATGTCATTGTGTGAGATATTAGATTGTGTCCTTCTAAGAATGACTAAAGCCATCAAGCTTGATTGCACTGTTTGTGTTACTGTGCTCATTTTCCTTTATGTCCTCCTCTTCCCTCCTCTTCTTCCTCTGCACCCTGTTTTACTATCCAGTGGATAGCTCTGGCCTCATTATTCTTCATTCTGGTGTCCATCACCACCTTCTGCTTGGAGACCCACGAAGCCTTCAATCCCATCGTGAACCGCACAGAGGAGGAGGTGGTGGGCAACGAAACAGTGGTGAGCACCTACCAGGAGACGGAGACGGCGGCCTACCTTACCTACATCGAAGGCGTTTGTGTGGTGTGGTTCACGTTTGAGTTTCTAATGCGAATAACTTTCTGTCCGAATAAATGTGACTTCATCCGAAATGCGCTGAACATCATCGACTTCGTGGCGATTCTGCCCTTCTACCTGGAGGTGGGCCTCAGTGGGCTCTCCTCCAAGGCGGCTAAAGATGTCCTGGGGTTCCTGAGAGTGGTCCGCTTTGTGCGGATTCTGCGTATCTTCAAGCTGACGCGTCACTTTGTAGGGCTGCGCGTGCTGGGCCACACTCTGAGGGCCAGCACCAACGAGTTCCTGCTCCTCATCATCTTCCTTGCTCTAGGTGTCCTCATTTTTGCTACTATGATCTATTACGCCGAACGCATCGGAGCTAACCCCAATGACCCACGAGCCAGCGAGCACACACAGTTCAAGAACATCCCAATTGGATTCTGGTGGGCCGTGGTGACCATGACGACCCTCGGCTACGGAGACATGTACCCCCAGACGACCTTTGGTATGCTAGTTGGAGCCCTGTGCGCCCTGGCAGGCGTGCTGACCATCGCCATGCCTGTCCCTGTGATCGTCAACAACTTTGGGATGTATTACTCTTTGGCCATGGCGAAACAGAAACTACCAAAGAAAAAGAACAGGCACATCCCTCGGGCACCCCAACCAGGTTCTCCTAACTACTGCAAGTCCAGCATCAGCTCCCAACAGCCAAGCCCCATAGCCCACGACGACGTCTTTGAGATCAAATTTCAAGGTAAGGAACAAACCAAACACAACTTCTAATACAGTGTTGTCTCGCTGCTTCTCTTTGCTGTATCACTGCTCAGCAGACCCACTGTCTGGGTCCACACATCAATCAGCCAGTGATTCAGACACCAGATTAAACAAATGAAAGAAATTCTGAAAACCACCTAGAACACTGTGTGTAATGAAAAGCATATTTGACTCGTGATAAAAGAACACAGAGACTGTGAGTAATCTTGCTATTGATTTTGCACTTCTTAATGCCGTGATTCACTCCTCATCTCTCAAGACTAAGTGGATGTAGCTGCAGTGTTAAGAACAACCATTAGTAGATGCTGAATGACTTACTGTCCCTCTGGTGAAGGCTGTGCAAAGATATATTGATCATTGGTGCTGTTTGTGCACAAAAACACGCAGAGCTTGACGTGGAAATTTCACTCCTACAATGAGCAGTTTTATTGTACCCGTCTACTCCTGTGTAAAGAGCTTGAATATCAGATTATTTAAGGGTGTGGTTCTGTGAAACGGTTCTCGTTAATAATGTATTTCCTGGTGTAAATAACTCTTTGGAGAAGTAAAACTGAATTCTGACTGGACTGATGAGTTCAGGCTACACCAGACGCTTCAGCTAGCTGTTGCTGCCTACATTTACACTTGCAAATAACCGCAGCTTTCCATATAAATAATGATGTGATGAAAAACTGATGGCGCTGTAAAAGTTTATAAAAGCGTAAACATGAGTTGTAATAAAATCAGTGCATCTGAAGTTGTTGTAAGCTGGCAGGAATACACTTTGGTTGGCTCTTCTCAGACTGGCCATTAGCTTATCAATCCAACTTTATTTCCCTGAAGTGAATTTGTTTAAAGAGCTCTCTCTCCCTCTCATGTACTAAATGTGCAGAACTTTAAAAGAACCCTACTTGTAAAGATTTGAACCATTACTTTGAGTAGGTATCATGTCATGTATATGAAAATGTAACACTGCATTTAAAAAAATATATATATATTTATTGTATTTCTAAGAAGACTCCAAGCTGAACGGTGAGGCAGCGGACGCAGCTCTGGCCAATGAAGATTGTCCACACATAGACCAGGCTATATCTCCAGAGGAGATCTTCAGCCCCAGTGAGAGAGAGCGCCCCTGCTTCTTGGTCACCACCGCCGAACGTCCTAACCACACAGGGGGCAGAGTGAGGAGGGGTACGTACAGTAACAGTCAGTCACAGGCCCCCCCGAAACACTGACAGCCCGTACACTGTAGACACAACACACTCCTTTTTCTGCCTCACAGGCGCTGACAACAACAACAACAACAAAACACAACAACCAACCTCACACTCTTTCACAACAGCTGCTTTCCCTCAAGCATCCTGCTGGGCATTGTAAATATATATATATATATGTAGATACACACATACATTGCCAAACAACATACGTTAAGGTCAAGCACAATCACTACAAATGTCAAAAAGTATTTGTCCACATCTACATAATATATATTTTTTATACCATTCATAATGTAATTATGTATTTATTTACCACAGTGAGAAAGCTATTTTTGAATTTTCTATGATCTGAACATGTTGTCGTACATGCCTAAGAGAGTATCTATGTGCTACACATGTATCATGTATGTGTTTTATTGGTAAATATGTTGGTTTCTGACTTACAAGAGCATATTGACCATGACGGTGCATGAAATGTCTTGTGGGTGCTATCAGTATGGTGGAGGAGCACAACACAAAGAACTAATGTCACTATTATTATCGTAATTTTTACCTTATACAGTAATGACAATAAATATTGAGTCAATGTTTTTCTTTGATAGTTCCTTTTATAAGGCTGTGTGCGGTAAATGGCAGACAGTGTGAAATTCAACTTGTAGCTGAGGGTGCAGTTCCCGCCTGGGGGTGCCTACCTTTCTTGACTTTTCCAAGTGTTTTACTCCAAACCATGCGAGTACCACCCGGTGCATGCCGTTGTACTGATGATGCACTCAATGCATGGACCATACTAAGTTGTCTCAAGTCTGTTTCTTTGGAGACAAAAACAAGAAAGCAACAGGTTTAGTATAATAGGCAGTGAGGAATACAACGAAGAAACACTTTCTGTCGTGGGTTCAGTGCTGCAGTGTACTCAGAACGTTCTCTGTTTTTCAACTGAAGGTTATGAAAAGCCTTGGAGCCTTAACAGCATGTCTGGCATGAGCGGGGATGCCTCTGGAGTGTCCTCAGTGTCCGCCCTGCCCTGCAGCCCACCCTGTCTATTGCAGCACTCACATTCTCCCATCCCATCCATTATGTAGCATGGTTGAGTAGCAGACACAATGCCATTGGAAGGCCAGTCCACACTCCTCCTTCTTACCTTTCCTGTCAGATTTTTTGCTTTACTTGCCTTCGCTCCTGCTACATTTTTATTTCATTTTATTTTATCTACATTTTTTTTTGTTTGTTTCTGGAAAATTGTTTCTTAACTGTGCTGATACTCCAGCTTCCCAAGTGGTCCACTTGGGTGTGTCATCATATCCTAAAGTAGTCAAGGTTGGCACATGCCGCCCTGCATGGGTCATCTCAGCTGCAGACAACGCTCGGTTCTTCTGCAGGCCACTCTTTTCTCCCTGTGTGGACATCATCGCCTGTTGCTCTGTTGCTTTTGATCTCTCATACTCTTCTGCTAATACGTTTGAGCTCATTTGCCTTTTGTTTTGTTTTTCTTTGAGAATTTTGTGAACTAGATTTTTCATGAGATGTAACCCCTGCTAACAGTGTGCTGGGAATCAATATTTCATTGCTTTTTAAACATGTCCAAAAGCTGTTAAGGCAACTCTTAAGTGCTTTGTCCGTTGCAAAGTAGAGACGTTTATTTATTTTTCATTCTGAAGTGCAATCCAGACAAGACCCAATGTTAGCCGAGCGGCCACTACTGGAAAAATAAAAAAAATTGAGCATAATGTTCATGGTGTCACAATGCAATATGAAGATGATGACAGTTCTTATTATTCCTATGATGCATCTCATGTCAACTGAACTAAAACTGTTATTTTGCATGATCTGCATGAGAAATTATGTTCAACCAAGAAGCTAACTGTAATGCAGTACCTGTAAGGTTTTTTTTCCTTTAAAAAATCTGATGAAGCTTTGTCATTTTTATGCATTTCCAGACAGCTTTATAAGAGACTCAGTCAGAGCAGAGATTTTCATGTAGCTGCCATTCTTTGCCTTTCCCCAATTTCATCTTATTTATCCTTGTATTCGTTTGACTGGGACCTCCAAAAAAAGAAAAAGAAAGTGATTTACATTCAAGAATCTGTGACGAAGACAACCAATGCTGTTATGAGCATGAATCATTTTTATACAATTATGTTTACTGGGTTTTAAAACTCTATTCGTAGTCTGCAGCAACTTCTCTTAGTGCCGTGCTGCTTAACTGATGCAGGACTAAAACTACATAAATAAAGGTGCCTTTAAACGTGGCGAGGCAAAAGTAATAAATTGACACAATAATTAATGTTTCCAGTGTAGCATCACACCTTATACCAGGCTCATAGCAGTGTAAGAAAGCTTTAGGGGTACCTTGTACCTTTTGCACTACTCTCAAAACTCTTACAAATGTCCTCTTGGTTAATGCAACTTAACTTGAACTAGATTCTAGTCTTTAGAGCAGTGGTGTCCAAACTTTTCATCATGCGAGCCAAAATCATCAAGTTGAAAGCACTCATGGGTCAAATTTGATTTTTTTTTAAATCATGTAAAAAATTTGGTGATTTTTTTCCTGTTTCACTTCAAAAGTAAACATCTTTATTAATGAAAAGACAAAGTGTCCTATTTTTGTGGAAAAGGAGTTCTAAATGTTCAAAATTCACATTTATTAACGAAAAGCACTTGATTCCTTTGATTTGCCACAAATAATATGCATTACTTCTTCAAAAACAGTTGCTAAAAAGGGGTCACGTGGCCCAGCAAGAACGTTTTTCCCTAAATTTTCTGGACCCAGTCATGGATGTCCAAATAGAGTGGTCGAAGTTGTCAGTAGCTAAAAGCGAAGCGGAGGAGACTGGATTTGACAGGACACTAATAAAAATAATCAAATTGTGTGCAACCTATGTCTATGTCTTATCCAAGTCCAATTTCTCTCTATTGATGATTAAATCAACAGTTTTGTATTTTTATGAAAATGAATGGTTACTGAAAAATCTACTTTTATATAAAAGTCAGTTAAGATTTGTGGTCCTTTTAACATTAAAATTGGAATAAAAATAATAAAAATACTTAAATATAAAATACTCGTACTGTACCTAATCTTGCACATTTTGAATTTGTTTTACTGTTTTACTGTAAAAGCAACAAATTATACAAATGCCACCTTAAAATTTGCAGAAAGTATCCATCTGCATCAACTTCTTAAGGATGCACACAAGATTCTGCTCATTTTAAATTGAAGTCACGTCCGCACAAAATCACTCAGAGGACAGCAAATGGCCCGCAGACCGCACTTTGAATACCCCTGCTTTAAATGGACAAACACAAAGCATAGATATAGAACAAAAATTAAACAGAGCATCCTAGGTTAATAAATACTGTAGTTCCCATCTCTTGTAAAATAAAGCACAAACATGATAAAAAGGGGACCAAGAAACTTTAAAGAATATATCACATTTTGATCAACCAGCCGATTCCTGCTGTTTTTACGCACAGTATTTAAAAGGTCAATACTTTTCCTTGTATTGATACTGACCCAATATTTATGCACAAGATTTTTCAGGGCACTTTATCAAATCCTATATGTAGACCAATCAATCATGTTCATCAATGGAAAAAAAAAAGTCCTTATAGCAACTCATCCAAGTTGAATTTTTATTCTGAATGAGCAAAGTTTTACATCTTGAGTCACGTCTCTTTGTGGTGATTAATGGACGTTATATATATACATATATATAAAATAAATAAAAAAACATTGTGCAGATTTGATGTGAAGAGATGCAGGTGAATTATACGGTCATACAACCCAAGTGGGGGGAGAGAAAAAAAAAATCATTATGACAGTATCTGATTCTGATGTGGGTCTACTTGGGGAAAGGTAAATGCATGTATTTTACATTTATGCAAAAGAAAAAGTATTCAAATAAAACATGTAAATACAAGTCCTTGCATGAAATAAATTTTATACACAACGAGCATTTAGACTTTGTTTTTATTCAGCAGCACATGCATACACACACATCATCCCTTCTCCTTCCTACTTGGTCCTCGAGCTGCTCATGTTGTGGTTAAAGGGAGTTTGGGGAGGACAGTGAGAGCATGACGCAAAGTCTAGAAACGCATGACGGGGCCCGAACCAGTCGACGCCAACTTTTCAACCGCAGCATGATCATCGGGCATGTTTATTAACCGACTCGAGAGGCAGGCAGACGGTAACGTGGTGTCTGAGCATGGGAACACATGGTAAACCCTCCGCTTACCATGACCAACTAACGGAGCACATTTTCTTTACTCGCCATCAGCACCATCACTTCCACCGTTAAGCATAATTTGTGTAATAATTTATTTTTGTTATTGTTTTATATGTTTATAGAGACCCAACGACAGCAGCGGAGCAGACAACCAACAGAGTCAGTTTGTGTTATGAACCATGGTGTACCAACCACTATGTGTATGACCCATAACGGCCCATCACCCACTTGATAGTGCTGTAGCTGTTTAAATTTTTATTTTTTTTGGTGCGTGTACAACTTGGTATTTTTTAAACAGGTGTGGCAGTGACAACCCGTACATCACAAACTCAGCACAGATGTAGCAGCGAGGAAGTTTTGTCGAGCCTCATGTAGCTCAGTATTTGTGGTTACTGTGTTGTAATTTGTGTGCCTATTCTTTAGTGTGTGCCAGTGCTGTAAATACGCTTCTTTTCTGTGCGTGCTAAATGTGTACCAATGTTTTTGAGTGACCATCAAATATTTGTGTGCTTCTTGTGTTGAAAGAAAGAAAAAAAGTTGCTCTGATTTTAGTCGCGCCCTTCAGTGTAAAAAGAAAACATCACCTCACCTGTCACATCAGCCGGACCGAACAGTTGACAAGTCACCTTTGCACTGTCACGGTCACAGTTTTGTAGTTTTGCACTGTTTTGCACCAGTGAACTTTTAACATTCCTTGGTATGTTTTTTTTAAGGCATCAGAGATAACATCCACAAAAAGTTGCACAAGGAAAAATAGGGTAACTTTTCAATAAAACACCACTCTTACCTATGATGAGAGACTAAAAGGATACTTTGGATCTTCTGATGTGGAGTTCAGTGGAACAGATATGAACGATTAATATCTTATCTGTTGTAGATAACTATAAACGATGTGGATTTGAAGAAATGGATTTTTGCTGCAGGGTTAGAACAGCTCAGGTCTCAATGACTGTGTAACGATTCATCTGAAGGCTATTTTACAAATGTTTGCATCGCTGCCATATTCCCATTCTGGCAGAAATATTATGATATACTCTGCACCTGAATCTCTACAACTGCAGTAGCACCTGCTGCTGGTATGTGTACTTACTTACAAATAACTTTGGGATGAAAAACTGACGGTGGTGTAAAGGTTTATAGAACTGTATTCACGTATAAGCCACTACAGAATCTGTGAGATCAGAGGGTTTTTTTATTTTGAAGATGGCAGCAATCCACTTTGTTCATGGCTCTACTCAGACTAGCCATAAGCTCCTCACTCCAGTCAACATTAAACTTTGTTTTACTTATCTAGGTTTCACAGCTCCCACTCTTTGTGGAAGGCTTTTCGTAAGAATTTGGAGTGTTTCTGTGGGAATTTGTGCCCATTCACACTGTAGAGCATATATGAGGTCAGGCACCAGATCTTTTAAAAACTTGTTTTGTGCACTACTGCATGTTGGAACAGAAGGGCATTCCCAAAAGTGTTGCTGCAAAGCTGGAAGCATAACGTTGTTTTAAATATCTCTGTGTGTGGCATTAATGGTTCATAGCTTTTCCACAGAATCCCACTACAAAAGAATCTGAACTGCCCATTTTAAATAACAAGCTGCCATGTTAACATAAGAAAATCATTCAAACAAACAACACAAGTGTGCTCTGATGGACATGCATAATAGATAAAAAATATTGGGTACCACTTTACTCAGGCTCCCCTTATGGATGGTTAATAGTTTACAGATGCATTATTAATTCCTCTATAAACACTTTATAAATCATTAATAACGGCTTATTATGCATTAATTAAGGCGAGAAAGAGACAAAACGGACCAGTGTCTTGCCAAATCGGCCTCCTATATATTTCATTTTATCTTGAACATTTCAGACTAAGATTATTATAGATTATCTATAGTTGTAGAAACTTATAATGCAGTGATAAAGTACATTATATCCTAAAGAAATTAGTTTAGAAATGCTTATTGTGCGTATGTCTGAAATGTCTAATAGAACAAGATGAAATATATAAGAGGCAGATTTGGCTCAAGATTTGGCAAGAAACTGGTCAGTTTTGTCTCTTTCTCGCCCTAATTAATTCATAATAAGCAGTTATTAATGATTTATAAAACGTTTATAGAGAAATTAATGACGTTTCTACAAATTATTTATTAGCCATCTATAAGTAGAGCCTTATTGTAGTGGTACCCAATATTGTTCAATTTTTATTACCTTTTTATCCAAATATTATGCAGAACAGTAGTGCTTTGATTGAAATCGTATAATTGGATTTTGTTTTTCTGTAGCATTTTAGTGTGTAATACCAGTGGTTGCCAAGCCATTTTCTTCATACTGGACAAGTGCCTCTGATATGCAATTTCCTCACAACTTTTAGAATAATTACAAGATTATCTACAGCTCGTTAAGTTTTGTCATTAGTCACCAGCCATTATCAACAAGCATTGATTTTGCACTCAAAGGCATACACAACAATAAAGCCCCCCCCCCCCATATGAATCATCTCCTACAGTCAAGCAATGAGCATTTCTAATTACAGACTCCAAGGACAAGCACTGATTCTTGTTTGTGTGGAAAAGTTAGTGAGAAGGGACCAACTTTTTACCAAACAACTGCACACACACTGCCAATAACTACAGCTGATTTCAACCTGCCGGTAACTCTGAGCACAAATGGGGGGGACTGTATGCTAGTCACTGTTCAACAACAACAAAAAACTTAATTAAATAAATAAACACTGCAGCTGTTATTGTGGACGAAACAAGTAAAAAAAAGAAACTATGCGGCATCAAATATATGCCATTTAGCAAGATTATAGAGTGTGTGTTTGAAACACCGTGCAAGTTGTGGTTACTTATCTCAGTGAGATGTTCGGTGGTCGTTTTGATTGGTTTGATGTTTAGAATTTTATTTTGTGTCTTACAATTAAGACTTGTACAATATAGTGATAAAAAATAAAAAAAACAGAAATAATCAGGTTTCAGTGAGTGTTGATTTATTTTTTACTGATCCAAGTAAAAGCAGTTTAATTGTCTTTCATGCATCGTTTCAGCAATGATGCTTCACCCAGCTGAAGTGCACAAAACGGAACGGACATAAACAAAACAGGAAGTTTAATGCAGAAACAAGCCTTCCTGCATCTCGTCAAAAATGACCAAAAAGAAAACCCTATGAAGAACTTTGGTTATTATTCCAGCTCTGCACTGCTGATGTCTTCTGCTGAGAAATGTTAGTTGGGTTAAATGCAGTAAATAAGTATTAACCGAAGTGAGTTAACCAAGTAGAGAAGTGGTAAAAAAAAAGTACAACCAAAAGAGGAAATGAATATTCTGCTACAGGGCATGAAAATAAACAAGTTAAAGACATGAAAAAACATTATAGCATGTTGAAACAGTAAACTTAAAGATCCACTGACATCATCTTTGAACTTTGCATTCAACTATGTTCGTTTTAGCAAACAAAATGATAAATTGATGAAAATTCCTTTCAAAGTGAGTTTAAAATTAAAAACCGCGTTTCTTCACGGAAAAATCCGACTACACGCGAATGCAACATCTGTGACTGAAGACAAATTGCTCAAATCTTCACTTTGATAATTTCATCGTTTTATTTCTTGTTCGCCATGAATATTTAAAAGGGGCGTTCTAAAGACGTTCTCCTTGCAACATCACAGATGTTGCATTCGCGTGTAGTCGGATGTCCCGTGGGCCGTGAAGAAACACGGTTTTTAATTTTAAGCTCACTTTGAAAGGAATTTTCATTAATTTATCATTTTGTTTGCAAAAACGGACATAGCTGAATGATACAAGATATATATCTTGTATCATTTTATGCAAAGTTCAAAGATTATGTCAGTGGACCTTTAAGGAAAAAAAAGATCTAAATGATTTTTTCCAAATTTAGTAATTATTTCCTTTTTTTTTTTTTTTTTTTTTCCATTTATAGATGGCCTCCCTTCACACCTTATAGCCATCCTCTCACTCCAATATGTATTTTTTTATTTTTTTTATTTTTTTTATTTATTTTTTTATTTATTTATTTTTTTATTTATTTTTTTTTTTTTTAATAGAGAGAAAGAAAGAAAAGAGAAAGTGAGACAACAAAACAACAATTGTCCACAGAAAGAGCACAAAGCAAACACACCAAACCTCCGTCCACAATCCTGCAAAGCACATGACAGAACACAACAACGAAACATACAAGCATAAAAACTGATAATATTCATGACCTTGCAAAAGATTTCTATAAATACACATACCCATACCTACAAATATATACAAATATATACACAATATACATACATATATACTTATATTCATTTATATACCCATCTACATACATCTACTATACATCCCTGCATCCATTTGTGTGTGGTTGTGAGCATGCATAAGTGAATAAGGTTCCTCCAATAGAACATTTAGTAGCGACTGTGAAGCATCAGAGACCCGTCCCCCCAAAGCCCGAGACAGACGAAGGGGCGATCAAAGCCCAAGACCCCAGGAAGGACCCCGAGTAATTATTTCCTAAAAGTCAACATGACAGCAATAAATCCCTGGCACAGGAAGTTAAGAGTTTTAGCACCAATCAATTCCTTAAACGCAGCAGCTTCAATATGAAAAACTAAAAAGATACGCAGAAATCAGCAGCTAGATACCAAACTCCAGACACATGATGAGCCAGAACTTGTCCAGTCACAGAGAATTAGGACAACTCCTGATTGAAGTGGCCTTCAAAAAGTGACAGTTTCCATGCATTAAAGAGAACTTGGAACGATTTGCATTGTCCCAATCCTCTCAAACCATTCTGTTTTCTGTAGTCTGTCATTATGTGCTAAGTTTGTGTCCCAGTGTGTCTCGTGTGGCGTCAGAGTTCTGTGTTGAGCCGGTCGTCACGGCGCACACGGCCATAGAGTGTCCAGCTCCGCAGCCAATGACAACAGGTCTTAGATCAGACACGAGCTGAGGACGAAAGACGTCCGCCTGAGAACCGTCTCCACACATTCCATGTTCATTCCAGCCCCACGAGAGAAGACAAGCCCCTGAAAAGCAGAGCAATTTCTGGTCAGTGACAGGACATTTCAGGGGGGTGGGGGGGAACAGAGGTGTGCAATGTGGGCTAAAATTAAAAGCCTGAGGGGATCAAAAGAAAAAGGCTGGGTGTAAAACAAGAGATGAAAAGAGCAGACGGCACACAGTCACACATGCAGAGCTCCTCTGATCTCAACACGCACGCTCAGCCAGCGATGAAGCATCCCTGCTCTTCACAGCTGGCGAGCTGCTCGGTGGGTGTGGCCAGGTCCGCATCACCGAGGAGACGCGCGCCATGGCAACACAGTTACCTAATAGGCTCCATTGCCATGGCAACAGAAGGGAGCTTGCGTCCTCAAGGGTAACACATCTTCAAGCTTCTCTCGTCGTGTGTGCCTTTCATGTTTTCATCGCCGAGCGGTTTCTTTTGTCGTCGTGTTTTCAGCCTGTCTCTCCGAGGTTTGGATCATCCGACAGACACGTATGCTTCTGAGACGTCACGCCAGCAGCTTGTGTCAGTGCGACTTGCTGCCAGAAACAGCCTAAGCGTTACAAAAGCACCTGTAGCCTTTGTCTTTAAGATACAGCACGGATCCGGTAGACGGCATTTGGCATAACTTCTAGTTAAGTGCGTTCACTGAACTTTCATTTTTAACCATCAGCGAACTTAATGTGTTAAAGCATGCTTTGCTTTTAGAGAATAAAAGCTTCATTTTGATGCTGTGCTTAATTCATGGATTTACTGACTGGGATACGGCACAACCGTGTTTCCATGGCAACAAAGTGCCAGTACAAGGTTCTGCACAACAAAGCCGTTTCCTGGTAAACAAATCCGGTCACAGGTGTCCTCATTATACAGTTTACATTTTCACACTTAACAACAGAAGCATGGTGACATCATCTGCAGGAGCTGCACCTCCTTCTTTAACTTGCATGAGTCTAAATGTAGAAGTAAATTAAGTGTAAGCTGTTGATGCTGCCATAGTCAAGTTTAGGTATTCACATGAACATTTTTCCTCAGATTGGATGAGCTGTGCCCACAGAGTCTTTGGCTTATCTCCCAACTCTGACCGCCGATGATGAGTTTCATGCATGAGGACCACTTGCTCAGGTGCAAATGAGCACGGGCCGAGCAGGCAACAGATACCATAAGCAGCGTGCAAAACTCTTTATTCTTTTCCACCTGACCTACATCAGCACCAGAAATAGCAACACTCGGGTCTCTACTTCCAATCCTGTTTTGCTATTTCATTGCTCCTGCCACCACAACTGAGATTAAAAGAAAGGAAAAGTAAAGAGGGGAGCGTGGCAGAGGAGCGAAGTGATGCTCTCCCTCTACCGGCCCTGCTTTCTTGTCTACTAAATTAACTGTAAAAAGCACAAAACAGCGCTTACGGTCAACTTTTGCTAAGACAGACAGCCATTGACATTCTTAAGTAACAGCATGCTCAGTATTCTTCTTTTCTGGCTGATCAGAAGATTGAAAGCAGGTAATGTGAATGCTTGTAGCAGTCCCAGCAACGTTCAAGGTTCCTCTCTAATGAAACTCTGCACTTGCAATTTTAGTGTTCATCTGTGGTATTTTTATTCATGCTGATGTAAAAAAAAAAATGGGTCAGTGTTTAAAATTTTATGTGAAAGACTTTACATCCCAAATGTTTCATACTGCTGCTTGAAACTTTGGAAAAGCAGAAAAGATTTATGAAAAAAAAAAAAGCATAGTAAATCTCTACAGGATTTGAGACGTTTGTTTAGGCTCATTAATCCTCGTTGGGGGCTGTAGTGTTTATGTGAAACTCAAAAAATCTGAAAAAATGCATGTAAATGTGGTTAATTTAGCTCCTTCAAAGCCTTGTTCGGGTAATCGCCTCTGTCAACGATATCCATCTGTAATGTTGTAATTACTGCTCGATGAAGAGCCACAGAGCTAAGAGCTGACCTCAAAAACTCTCTGCAGCTTTACTCAGATTAATTTTTTACACTGAGTTTAATTATAATGTATTAGATAGTCCCTTTACAGATTCTTTGGTATCATAAGAAGGATGAATTGAAATGAGTTGGCCTCACCTATG
>JBBPBX010012973.1:26426-49320 GCA_038048925.1 Garcialebias charrua
TAGCTTTTGAAAGGAAGTCTGCATAAGGCTCCATGAGCAGTTTGCCACATACACTCTCCTTAACAAAGGGCACACGACTCAAAGCATCAGCCACAATGTTCTGCTGACCTGGAACATACTTTATGTCAAAGTCATAACTTGCCAGCTTAGCGACCCAACGTTGTTCACAACAGTCAAGCTTTGGTTTTGTGAGGATGTGAGTCAAGGGGTTGTTGTCGGTCCAGACTGTGAAACGATGACCTTTGAGCCAATGGCTGAACTTGTCACAAACCGACCATTTCAATGCTAGAAACTCTAGCCTGTGAGCTGGGTAGTTCTTTTGAGACTGAGAGAGTGACTTGCTGGCAAAAGCAATAGGTCTGGCTCTAGTTTCATTCTCCTGAATCTGAGCCAATACAGCCCCAATGCCATCCTGAGATGCATCAGTCAACAAGAGAAAGGGACGAGAGAAGTCAGGATGAGCTAGAACCACAGAGTTGACCAGTGACATCTTCAAGTCCTCGAAAGCTTTCATTTCTTTGGTTGTCCAATCAGCTGCACTCAGCTTTCTGCAAGAGAGTTTGGCATTGGCACGACTCTTCAGTTTTCTCTTTCCTCCTTTCAATAGATCGAAAAGTGGCTTGGCAACAGCAGAGAATCTAGGTACAAAGTGCTGGTAGTAATTCACCATTCCTAAAAAGGATCTCAATCGTTTCTGGGAAGGAGTGACACCATCAGCTTCCATGAGGTCGGCACTTGTCAATTTTGTGATGCTCTCGACCTTACTGGGATCTGTCGACACACCTGACTCGTCCACTATGTGGCCGAGGAACTTTACTGACCTCCTCAGGAAAAAGCACTTTTTGGGGGCAAGCTTCAAGTTGTGGCTACGCAGCCTGTCAAACACCATTTTTAGACGGTACAAAGCGGTCTCTTCATCAGGGGCAAACACCAGTAAATCATCCAAATAGCACAACAAACTCAAATAGTTCTGGTCCCCAAAAATGCTTGTCATCATCCGCATAAAGCTTGCAGGACTGTTGCAGAGGCCCTGCGGCAACCTGTTGTACTCATAGAGGCCCATGGGTGTAGTAAAGGCAGAGTACTTCTTGTCATCCTCATGAAGTGGCATGTTATAAAAACCTGACGTTAAATCCATTGTGCTAAACAGACAGTTACCTCCAAGTGCTGCCAAGCAGTCTGCCTGATGAGGAAGAGGATGAGCATCTTTGAAAGTCTTTTTGTTCAACCAGCGAAAATCTGTACAGATGCGAAGATCACCATTCTTCTTCCACACAAGAACCAATGGTGAAGCATATTCACTGGTTGACTTCCTGATAATCTCTTTCTCCTCCATTTCACTCAAAACCTGCCGTAGCTTCTGATACTGGCTTGGTGGTACTCGCCTGTAAGGCAGTCTGAAAGGTTTGTTATCCGAAAGATGTATACGATGCACAAAACCCTTTGCTTCACCACAATCAAGATGATGTCGTGAGAAAATGTCCTCATACTCCAAAACAAGGTCAGCCATCTTTTCCTTACACCTTTCAGATGTCTCACAAGACTCGATGTCAACATCAGTGAGCCCAATTAACCGGAGCTTATCACTCACAGAAGTTGCAACAAGGGAAGATGGTGCTGCAGACTGACAACAACTGGACAGAGAGACTGCTGTTTGCTCACACACATCTAGGTCTTCAAGCGCTGTGCAGGTATAAATGTCAGCCAGCTTTGCATTGCGTCTCAACAACACAGGCCTGTCAGAAGTATTAATCAGTTTCAGTGGAATCCACCTGTCCCCCCACAAAGGAGTTATGATCTTTGCAACTAAAACACCTCTGGGAGCTGAGCGAGAAGTAGTGGGTTCTGTCATCACTGTACTGCCTGTGGAAATAGCAACATTCTTAGGCAGTTTACCCCAGATCAGGTACTCGCAACCTGGTTCAAGACACACAGCCGAATTACATTTGACAGTGCCAACTTTATCAGGAACGTCTGTGCCTCTCCATGGGCTCAGTCCAGAAAGCATAGACAGAAAACTTTCAGTTTCAGGGTCCTTCTCTGGACAGGGACTGGATATGGTTTTCCAATATGGCTCACATAACTTGGACTGATGCAAAATGTGTTTTATGACATTTGACCCCAGTATTAATTCATCATGTTGACCTGGAACAACCAGTGTGGGAACCATCATCTTGCAGCCATACACCTCCATCTCAACATCAACAACACATTTGGGCTTTACACGCAGACCACCACAACCCACAAGGGTCACGTTTGTGTTGGCTTGACTTTCTTTGTTTATCAGACCTGCCCGTTGTAGTTTTACTTCGGCTGCTTCATTAATGCTGCAGGCCATAGATCCGCTGTCCAACATACCACCTAGCTTCAGTAACCCACCAACCACAACTGGGGTGTAGAAAAGACTCTCACTGCTACTGACTTTGTGAATATTCTGAAAAACAACTTCAGAGTCCTTACAGTTGTCATTCACATTTGTATAAATAGACTCTGCATCAGAAACATCTACATTTTGGGAGTTTAAGCTGAGACCCGTACTGCCCCCCTCCAAATACAGGTCCGCTAGTTTCCCTGTGACTGGGTGTTGGAAGCGTTATTAGCTGGACAGGACATTCTAACATGACCAGGAGCAAGACAAGCAAAACAAAGTTTTTCAGACAGGCAGTGAGACATGGTGGTGTGACTCTTATCACTGCAGACCCTACATGCAGCCTCCTTGGGACGCCTGCTACGTGTTGACTGTTGAAACCTTCTCCCTGTCTCAGGTAGTCCATCATGCTGCTGCATTCTTTCCATCATGTTTTGGAACATTTCAACCATCTGACTGAGCAGTTCGTTCTCCGACTGCTGAAGGTTTTGTGACACTGCTGGTGTGGAAATGCAGGCAGAAGAGCAGCCAGGAACACCTTTAACAGGATGACAGACTGGGTAAGTGGGATTGCTCACAGGATTCTGGGCTTGAGATGAGACATTTGACACATTTTGGACAAAGTGTTTCTCAGGTGTTGCAGTGACTGCTGAAGATATACTGGACTGTTCAGAGGATATGGCAGCAGTCTGGCTCTTCAATTGGGCAGTGCTAACAGCTCTGTTGCTAGCCCTCAACTCTCTCTGGTAATCATCGATTCTCAGCTGAACCTCACGAGTGGTCCACTCATGGATGGGCTTACACTTCAGAGTGTAGGATAACTCAGGGTCAGGGCAATATTTTACAAACATGACAGCCACTTCATCATATAGGGTTTCTGTTGTCTTTCCTTGTCTTTGTAGGCCCTCGAGAGCCAGCTCAGCAGCTTTATTGAGCCTAATCCAGTAATCCACTGGGTTTTCTCTTGATCTGGGAAGTGTTGCGTAAAAATCAGCAAGAGGGAGACATGAAGAAGCATCACTAAAATAGTGCAGGAGGACACTGTAGATCAGCTCAGTCTTTTCTGTTACGTCGAGGCCTGGATCACTACGCATAGAAATCCGTACAACATCTCTGGCTTTACCCATAAGATGGCTTACAATCTCATCAGCCTGTTCTTGTACAGAGATGTTCTGCTTTTTGAGGTAAGTTTTAACCATTTCAATCCACTCCTGAATTGAACATTTGTCAGTACCATCACCTCTGTAAGACTGAAGTTCCTTATTTGGTTTGATATGGACTGTTACATTTGGAGTGTCATGTCTACTTGAACCACTCAGGTCAGTAGAACCAGTCTGATGGCAACCAGTCATATTTACAACACCAGTAGACATCAGTTTTGTCACAATAGATTCACCAATCTGGGCTCCTAATTGCCCTACAATTTCAGTGAGACTGTTAACATCAATATTACTGTTAGGTGTAGAAGCCCGGGGGCCCTCGTTCACATTCATAGCAAAAGCGGTACAACCTGGGGTCTGACTTAGATTCACAGAACCTCCTACTACAGTGGCTTGATCTATGTTACTTTTACTGGCAAGAGAACTAAGCCATGCACCCCTACCCTTAGGTAACATATGTGTATTAAAGGGATCCATAAAAAAACTTTCAAAATATCAATGTACTTGCGTTGTGTTTTAACTTCAAATGACCAGTTTACTATTAAAACTAGAGGTAAAGCTTTCAATTTTCCTGTCCTTTATATGACCAACCACACAGGAAAATTGGGAGCGCAGAACAGGAGAACAGCACAGCATCCACGGCGACTTGCATCAAGCAGGTCTGAAGATCCTGAAGGTCACGGCACCAGTGTGACGATGCTTGATTTTGGACACACGACAGCACGTCAAAATACTGTTTCTCCAATGTTTATTGGTTCTCCTGCAGAAGACAATAAAATAAACACATCACTTTGTCTTCTGTTTTCTGCACTTCTGGCTCCTTCACAGAGCTTCTCCAGCAAAGTGAGCCTCACAATATAACAGTTATATTTCATTCAGGAGGTTTACAAAGCAGAAAAGTAATATTTTTCTTTTAGAGTAACAAAACATAACATTTTCTAAATATATAATTAAAAACAGTGCAATAAAAGAACAACAGCGCCATCTACTGGGCAGTCTAGAACAACAAAAAGACAACATTCAGTCATTACATGAACAAAAACAACAATTTCACATACCTGCAGAAGACAATAAAATAAACACATCACTTTGTCTTCTGTTTTCTGCACTTCTGGCTCCTACATGTGCAAAAATAAATGTTACCAAATGAAAAACGTGACAACACCCTTGCTATTACAGTCATTGTCCACCAGGGGGCACATCACACAATGTGGCACCAAAAAGAAAAGAGAGGGAAAATAAAATGCCTACAACCTTTATATTTGTGGTTAAAATTGAAAATAAGTGTTACTGTAATGTTTTAAAAGATATATCAAACAATATGATTAAAAGTGTACAACTTTAAAAGTAAAAATTTCAAGAAACATATAAAATATCATCAGAGAGCCTTCCACACTCCTTACCTTCACAGAGCTTCTCCAGCAAAGTGAGGGAAAGGAAACACGGGAGGAGCCAAGTGCACACATCATTTCCTCCTTGATACATTTCAAAATAAAAGACCTCAATAAAATAAAATTCACAAACATGAATACAGTGGAGTAACTGATTATCTTAGAGTATATTTTTAACTCCGTTACACAAGCAAATTAGGTGAAGTGGCTATTTTGATTTAGCAAGCAAATTAGGTAAAGTGGCCATTTTGATTTAACAAGCAAATTAGGTGAAGTAGCCATTTTGATTGAGATATTTAACTTATATTTGGCATATTGGTAGCTGACAATGATCCCTAATAGATTTTAATTGAAAATCCAATATCCAAGATGGCCGACAAAGCAAAAAAGTAAAAATACTATAAATTGATCAATTTTAGTGATATTGACCTGAAACTTGGTGTAGTGATAGCTGAGAATGTTTCCTATCAAATGCTATATCAAAATCAAAAATCCAAGATGGCCGCCAACACTACTTTCAAATGGTTTTAACTCAGCCATCTTTATACATAGAGAGCTGAAATTTGGTGAGGTTGTAGCTATGGACATTCTCCATCACGTACTGAATCCAAATCAAAAATCCAAGATGGCTGCCTTAGCTAAAAGAGAAAAAACACTATAATTCAGACATTTTTACAGCTATTTAGCTGAAATTTGGTGTAATGGTAGTTGAGAGCGAACCCAAACACCTTTTACTATCAATTCAAGAATTTAATTTGGCTCTGTGATATGTGCTATACTTTTGGAGCCATTTTGATTCAAGATGGCTGCCATAGCAACCTAAGCAAACACAAAATTGACTATAACTTGGTCATTCTTTGACATGTTGAGCTGAAATTACGTGTGGTTGTAGCTGAGATTGAGTTGTAATACATTCCTAATGAACCTTTAAATTGGCAGCAGCCTGGCAGCCCCCGTCAAAGTTTCTCCAGGAACTGTCTAGTTATGTAATATAGTTTTTATTTAGATACAGAGACCAGCAGGAGATGTGAAGAAAAAAAATACATTTTAGTGAGATCAAACCAAAGTTTAGTCATGGACCGAACCTTCAGCAGGATCTCACAAACTTCCTCTGAATTTTCCCTACGTCAGGACTCGGAACACCTGAAGCAGTGTGGCAGGTGTGAACAGGTGAGAGCAGGTGTGAACAGGTGTGAATAGGTGAGAGCACTTGTGAACAGGTGAGAGCAGGTGTGAACAGGTGAGAGCAGGTGTGAACAGGTGAGAGTAGCGACCGTCCCACCTGAGGATCCATCAACAAACACGACCGTTCTCTGAGTTTATTCAGGTTGAAAAACATCCATTAATAAAAAAAACGAGAGAGAGAGAGAGAGAGAGAGAGAGAGAGAGAGAGAGAAGCTCATATGATTCATAAAACTGATTACAGGAGATCAAAAAGCAGAGGACAGGAAGTGACTGATTTACACAGGAAGTGACTGATTCACACAGGAAGTGATTCAGTTCATACAGAGAAGCAGCAGGTCCACCAGAGTCCACACCTGAACCTGATCCAGAACTTCTCAGGAGTCATCAAACCCCCAGCACCACAGGGGGTCAGTCTCTGAGGGTTCTGGATCAGGTTCAGTCCTGCTGAGAGTCAAAGTTCTGGTTCAGATTCAGAGCAGTCCAGTCCAGACTGGTCCTTAGGAAACAGGAAGCATTGTGCTACACCAGAACCAAGACCAGAACCTCCTGGATCCATTTCAGTTTGTGGGAACAAGAATACGTCCTGGAAAACAAAAAGAGGTGGTAAATACAAAAACAAAAAACAAAAAAGTAACTGAAACCAGTCTGAATTATTTCAAACTGGTCTGAACTGGTTCAAACTGGTCTGAACTTGCTTAAAATGGTTCAAACTGGTCTGAACTGGTTTAAACTAGCTTGAACTGTTCTTTATCCAGTAAAACTGGTAGGAACTGGTTCATACGAGTCTGAACTGGTTCAAACTGGTTTCAAAAACCAACATTTAGTAAGTCAGTACTTTTTCTAATTTCAAGAGACGAGGACACACTGGTCAAATGTGACATGTCCAAAATAACTGCTCATTAGTTTTCAAGAAGAAAACCTGGTCCAGACTGGTCCACAACGAGCCAGTTGGAGACTAATGCCCCTTTTCCACCGGTCGGCTCGGGTCGGATGTTACGTCATATGTGCGTCGCAGAGACCCCCTTTCATCCTTTTCCACCGGATATTCCGTGCTAAGCCGCGCGAGATTTCTTGAGATTTTCGGGCTGCTTTCAGAGGGGTACCGAGGCGAGCTCACCCGCTCTGGAAGGAGGAAGGAGGAGACTCGAGCTGTTTTCACGGAAGCGAGGGACGCGATCACTGCAGGACTTTTACATGATAAACACGGTAAAAACAATTATTATTTTTTAAATTTATAGCAAAGATGGGTCTTCAGCTGAACGTGTCCTTAATAAAATCACGTACTGCTCAAAACTGCACGATTTTAAAAAGTAGTTTCGCCACGAGCAACACGCGGCGCGCGGGCGGCTTTATGTCTTTAAATGTAGCTCAATGAACAGATATAAAATATATTTCATAGCTGACTTTAATAGTACGAGGGCTCCTGAGCTTAACCACGCTTTAATATTGTCACGTATGGTCAAATGTGCTGCATTTAAAGTAGTTTCGCTTTGACTTTTTCCAAAACCTGTGTTTGCACAACGAAAATAAATTATAAAAATTCGAATTTTATTTCAAATAACTCCAACAGGATACATTTCGTATATGAACATGTTGTGATCACACTAGATTTTTTTGAAAAATATCAGCTTTGTGGTTTTTGATAGAATTGATAATATGTGATACAAAGTAGAAAATAATGGACGTAGGTTGACACATTTATGTCTATAAAACATTGAATTTTATTTCAAATAACTCCAACAGGATACATTTCGTATATGAACATGTTGTGATCACACTAGATTTTTTTGAAAAATATCAGCTTTGTGGTTTTTGATAGAATTGATAATATGTGATACAAAGTAGAAAATAATGGACGTAGGTTGACACATTTATGTCTATAAAACATTGAATTTTATTTCAAATAACTCCAACAGGATACATTTCGTATATGAACATGTTGTGATCACACTAGATTTTTTTGAAAAATATCAGCTTTGTGGTTTTTGATAGAATTGATAATATGTGATACAAAGTAGAAAATAATGGACGTAGGTTGACACATTTATGTCTATAAAACATTGAATTTTATTTCAAATAACTCCAACAGGATACATTTCGTATATGAACATGTTGTGATCACACTAGATTTTTTTGAAAAATATCAGCTTTGTGGTTTTTGATAGAATTGATAATATGTGATACAAAGTAGAAAATAATGGACGTAGGTTGACACATTTATGTCTATAAAACATTGAATTTTATTTCAAATAACTCCAACAGGATACATTTCGTATATGAACATGTTGTGATCACACTAGATTTTTTTGAAAAATATCAGCTTTGTGGTTTTTGATAGAATTGATAATATGTGATACAAAGTAGAAAATAATGGACGTAGGTTGACACATTTATGTCTATAAAACATTGAATTTTATTTCAAATAACTCCAACAGGATACATTTCGTATATGAACATGTTGTGATCACACTAGATTTTTTTGAAAAATATCAGCTTTGTGGTTTTTGATAGAATTGATAATATGTGATACAAAGTAGAAAATAATGGACGTAGGTTGACACATTTATGTCTATAAAACATTGAATTTTATTTCAAATAACTCCAACAGGATACATTTCGTATATGAACATGTTGTGATCACACTAGATTTTTTTGAAAAATATCAGCTTTGTGGTTTTTGATAGAATTGATAATATGTGATACAAAGTAGAAAATAATGGACGTAGGTTGACACATTTATGTCTATAAAACATTGAATTTTATTTCAAATAACTCCAACAGGATACATTTCGTATATGAACATGTTGTGATCACACTAGATTTTTTTGAAAAATATCAGCTATGTGGTTTTTGATAGAATTGATAATATGTGATACAAAGTCTTTATTGTGTTCTTCTTCTAGTGGTGGCTAGTACTGTAGTAAATAGCTTGAGGAACACTACTGCCACCATGTGGTAAGACGAGTAGGATTCTGGACCCCGCCCACAGAAGGGGTACAAAAAAGCTGTGGAAACAGAACATAGATGTGACCCGACCCGAACTGAGCCGACCTGAGCCGATCCAACCCGAGCCGAGCCGAGCGGTGGAAAAGAGGCATAATATTGACTCTGAAACCAAAGTCCTGTTAAAACTTCCGACTCTCAGTTCCTTTATGTTTCCCTGCAGTGATCCAGTCTTTCCTTTGGAACAGATCAGACACAAGTCAAATGTGATCTTTAGTCTTCTCGTCATGGAGACAGTCTGTTCTGATTTCTTTCTTTAGATCCATCAAACCTCCAAAGATAAAACAGAGTGAAACCAGGATTTTATCTCCAGCAGTTGCTTCTCAAAGAGCTGGAATCATCCTGTCAATAATCAGGTCTTTACTGGGTTCTTCAGAGACTTCCCGGTCCTGTCCAGAAACTAAAAACTGTTTCATACATGGAACTACTTCAGTTTTACCAAGTTCATGAATATCTGAACCACACACTGAATATCCTGAAGTCGTCCAACCTTCTAGGACCAAAACTAAAGTCTGGCAGCTCTGGAAGAAAACAAGGTGGGCTGAAACTTCTGCACCGGCCTGTTTGTCTATAAATGTCATGCTTGACATGGAAGCAATGACATCAATGCTAAACGAAAGTTACTACTGTAACTACGGTTCTATGAATCCCGGATGACCGCCAAAGGCGTTACTTAGCACTGAATGATCATTCTTACGCATGCACAGGTCGAGCACAAATGACAACAAAGTCACCCCGTGACCTGCCGGGGACCAATGTGACTCTATATAGGCACGAGGCACCCGGTGTTCCAATCCCTCAAAACTTCTCACGAAAGCAAGGATTCCGAGGGACCAAGCACTCTGGCGGTCATCCGGGATTCATAGAATCGTAGTTACAGTAGTAACTTTCGTTCCATTTCATCCCTCTTGACTACCAGAGGCGGTGCTTAGCACTGGATGACTTATGCCAACATGGTCACGAGGATTCGGCAACGTTCAAGGAAGAAATACCATGCCACTCACTTTAATGTGATGGAGAGGTATGTTGCTCCAGAACTCCTTGCAAGGGATGGGACACAGCCACATTCATCCTGTAAAACTGAGTAAAGGTACTCGGTGATGTCCAGGAGGCCGTGTGACATATAATGTCCAATGGTACCCCTGTCATGGCAGCAAACGAGGTTGACATGCCCCTCGTAGAATGGCAAGTGACTCCCGTAGGCAGTGGTTGGTCTTGTAAGGCATAAGCTTTGGAGATCAAATCCACAACCCAGTGTGCCAGTTGCTGCTAAGAAAGTGCCTGACCTTTCTGTGAGCTAAAGTACAAGTGTAGCAAACAAAAGGCCATTTGTCCTCCGGAAGGGTGTCGTAGCATTGATATATGCCTCAAGGGTACAAACAGGGCACAGATGTTCAGAAGAAACTCTGGTGTCAAACTGGGCAAGATGAAACAGTTGGGTACTACCTGCTAGCAGGGATACTTTAGGCATAAATGCCACATCAGGCCACAGCGTGACACCTGAGCCATCAGGGTTCCACCGGCAGCAGGGCTCGGCTATCGAGAGAGCCTGCAATTCCCCCACACGTTTTGCGGAAACCATCGCCAAAAGGAATGCCGTCTTCAGTGAGAGCCATTTGAGGTCTGCAGATGCCAGGGGTTCAAATGGGAGGGATCGAAGAGCCTCAAGCACCAGAGAAAGGTCCCATGCTGGTGCCACAGGGCGGTTGGGTGGGTGCAAACGCTGAGCACCTCTCAAAAACAGTGCAACATCCTTGTCTCGGCCCACCGAACAACCATTCAGGCCGATATGCCAACAGGAAATGGCAGCCACATGTACCTTCAAGGTAGATGGGGACTGTCCTCAATCCAGAAATGTTTGCAGGAAGGTCAGTATGTCCGAGACTGAACACTGCACCAGATTCTGCCCTTTATCGTTGTACCAGGTCATAAAAACCGCCCACTTATTAACATATATGGCCCGCGTGGATGGCGCCCACGCATTAGCCATTGTACGTCCTACTGACCCGGCGTATCTTGAAAAAATGGGCCACGGCTCTGCAGGAGCCAGACCCAGAGTTGGAGTTGGTCTGGTTCGGGGTGCAAAATCCAACCGTCCATCAGGGAAAGAAGATCCCTCCTGGAGGGGAGACACATCGGCAAGCCGGAGCTGAGCTTGCACAGCAGAGGGAACCAAGTCCATGCTGGCCAGAAGGGGGCCACCAGCATAACCTTGTGCCCCTCCTGACGAACCCGTAGGAGGGTCTGAAAAAGTAGGCTGAATGGTGGAAAAGCATAAAGGAGGGTCTGGGGCCAGTCGTGTGCCAGCACATCATGTCCCAGAGGGTTGCCATCATCTAAGGAGAACCAAAAGAGGGCAGTGAAATGCGACCCTTGAGGCAAAGAGGTCCACGTCCGCTCTACCATAGACTGTCCAGATCCTCTCCACCACCTATTGGTGAAGCTTCCACTCTCCTGGGAGCGGCTTCTGATGAGACAGAAAATCTGCTGGCACGTCGTGTAGCCCCGGGATGTAGGTTGCTCGGAGGCTGGCCAAGCACGGAGCAGCCCAGGTCAGAAGTCGTCGAGTCTAGCACAACAGTAGCCTGGCCCTCGCCATTCTTACGCAGCTCCGCTCAATTCTCATTTCCCTTCACTGCTGGGTCTGGGACTTCTCTCATAGACAACGATTTCTCCGGTAGATTTTTGACCGGACCAATCAGAGAACAGAAGAGGCGGAGTTTTTGGTCCCTAACCCACGTCCCCACCTGTCCCAGCGCAGCCAGCGAGCAGCCACATGTTCTCATTCAAAGCGATGGAAAGCGATGCAGGACTGTTTTATATGTGACACAAATGTATTAAATTCCCCTTCTTAATCCCTTATCTGGAGTTATATTTTGCTTTTTTTGCCAAAAGTCAAGTGATCGCTCCCTCCTCCCTCTTCCTCCTCTCTCTCCGCTGAATGCTTTTGAAGAAATGCCTCAGGTTGTCACGAGATAATTAAACTAGGGTTTTACATTGCTGCCCGAGTCCCTACAGATTTTCTGGTCTTCTGGACCAGCGATCCATGGTTTTATCTTTTTTTTAAACGTTTTATTAACATATAAACACAGAATATGCAGCGGTAGCAAGAGAAATTCAGCCGGGGGCGGAGCTGAAGTCAAGTTCGGCAGAGCACAGAGGGGGAGGGAGCAGAATGCTTTTCCCTGTTCAAAATTTTTCTAAGATCCAATGGTTTTGTTCCTCAGCAGAGGCCACGCCTCCAGCAAGAATCGTTTCTCTATGGAGAAGTCCCAGACCCTAGTCCGAAGCAAAGTGAAGGACAAGGGTCTGGTTTTAACCAGGCTAGCACAACAGTTTCCTTGACCTGGTTCCCACCTGGTGGTTGATGTGAAAAACCACAGTGGTGTTGTCTGACCTCACCAGCACATGCTTCCCTTGCAAGCCTGGAAGAAAGCTCAGAAGGGCCAGAAGTACAGCCTGTAATTCCAGGACATTGATGTGCTCCCTGCTCTGCCACTGGGACCATGTCCCCTGTATCATGTGACCCCGCCAGGTGGCACCCCAGCCCGTGGAGGATGCATCCGTAAACACAACCCAGTGGCACAGAAGGGAACTGAACGGGACCCCCGTTGTCATAAATATCCTCACCCTCCATTGGGACAGAGACTGGAGACACTGAGGGCCTACCCGAAGTCTTCTGAGACGATGGGTGTACCGTGAGGAGTCTAAATTCAGGCCGTTCAGCCACATCTGAAGGGGCCGTAATGATAGCAGCCCCAAGGGCACAACAGTGGATAATAATAATAATAATAATAATAATAATAATAATAATAATAATAATAATCATTTTATTTAAAAGCGCCTTTCATGACACCCAAGGACACTTAACAAACCAACACAGTGAATACAGAGCAAACATTATCAGCGACAAATTGAAATATAAAATACATAAAGGATATAAAATGGAAGATAAAAATACATTTAGTAAAGTTAATGATAAGCTAGTCTAAAGAGATGGGTTTTCAGGGCAGTCTTGAACAGAGAAAGGGAGGTGGTGTTTCGAAGGTCGGGCGGTAGAGCGTTCCAGAGGTGAGGGGCAGAGCAGGTGAAGGCCCTGCTCCCCATGGTGGAGAGGCGGGCAGAGGGTACATGGAGTTGTAGTGAAGAGGAGGACCTGAGAGAGCGTGATGGGATGGAGATTTGTAGGAGGTCAGATAGATAAGGAGGGGCAAGGTTGTGGATAGCTTTGAACGTGAGGAGTAGAATTTTGAAGATGATGCGTGATTTAACCGGGAGCCAGTGGAGCTGCTGCAGGACAGGAGTGATGTGATCATAGTAGGAGGTTTGAGTGATGACACGGGCAGCTGAGTTCTGGACCATCTGTAACTTGTGGAGAGATTTGTTGGGGAGGCCGTAGAGAAGGGAGTTGCAGTAGTCAATACGGGAAGTCACAAGACTGTGCACCAGGATGGCTGTGGAGCGGGGCGTGAGAGAAGGACGGAGACGGTTAATATTACGGAGGTGGAAATAGGCAGACCGAGTAATATTGTTGATGTGTGAAGTGAAGGAAAGAGTGGTGTCGAGGATGACACAGAGGCTCTTGACCTGAGGGGAGGGGGATAGCAGAGAGTTGTTAAGGGGGACGAGAAGATGTTTTTGGTACCGACGAGAATGACTTCTGTTTAGTTGAAGGAAATTGTTAGAAAACCAGTGATTAAGCTCAATGAGACAGTCGGTGAGGATGGAGGGCGGGTGGGTGGAGTTAGGTTTTGATGACAAGTAGAGCTGCGTGTCATCAGCATAGCAGTGGAAATGGATGCCGTGTTTGCGGAAGATGTGGCCTAGAGGAAGGAGGTAAATGATGAAGAGGAGGGGTCCGAGGACAGAGCCTTGGGGGACACCCGTGGAGACAGGGGAAGACTGGGAACGGAAGGATTTAAGCTGAATGAATTGAGTGCGGTCAGAGAGATAGGAGGTGAACCAGTCTAACGGGGTACCTGAGATGCCAATGGAGGTTAGTCTGTTGAGGAGGATAGAATGACAGATGGTGTCGAAGGCAGAACTTAGATCAAGAAGAATGAGGATGGACAGAAGACCAGAGTCAGCAGCAAGAAGAAGGTCGTTAGTAATTTTTACTAGAGCTGTTTCGGTGCTATGGTGGGGGCGAAATCCAGATTGAAACTCTTCATAAATGTTGTTGTTGGACAGGTGAGAGTGAAGTTGACTAGCAACAGTTTTTTCAAGGATCTTGGAGATGAAGGGCAGATTGGAGATCGGACGAAGATTACTGAAGTTGGTGAAGTCAAGACCTGGTTTCTTGATGATGGGGGTGATGGCAGCAGATTTGAAGGCTGTGGGAACAATGCCAGAGGTTAGGGAGGAGTGGATGATATTAGTGATGATAGGGAGCAGAGACGGGAGACAGGATTTAACAAGAACTGTGGGGAATGGGTCAAGTTGACAGGATGAGGACTTGGACTTGCTGATAATGTCAGCAATGTCATCAGCAGAGGGGAGGGAGAAGACAGAGAAAGGGAGGGAGGGAGGGGGGAGTTCAACAAGGATGCTGGGGGCAGTATTTGGTCCAAGGTGTTTATGAATTGAAATAATCTTTTCATTGAAATATGACATCAGGGAGTTGCAAAATTCTGTGGAAACCATGTGAGAGGGTAGAGAGTTAGGAGATGAGACAGAACGGTGGAGGAGAGAGAACAATGTTTTTGAATTACCAACATTAGAACTGATGATGTCTGAGAAGTAGCTGGATTTGGCTTGAGAAATACTGTTCTTGTAATGGATGAGGTGGTTTGCATAAAGTTCCTTGTGAATTGTGAGACCGGATTTTTTATAAAGACGCTCTAGCCGCCGACCTTTTGTTTTCAGGGAGCGGAGTGCTGGAGTGAACCAGGGTGCAGAGTTGGAGAAGGAAACAGTCCGGGTTTTCAGGGGAGCAACAGAGTTAAGGATGTTGGTTAGGCTGGTGTTATATAATGTGACAAGATCATCTGGGTTGGAGGAGCTGAAGGTGGAGAGGGTAACATTAATATGAGATAAGAGAGTGTCATGGTTGATATTCTTGATATTACGGAAGGAAAGAGTGCGTTGAGGTTTATCTGAGGAAAATTTAAGATTAACAGTGAATGAAATCATCAGGTGATCAGTAAATGGAAGCTCATCAGAAGAACAGTTAAGAGGAGAAAGTCCAGAGCAGCAGAGTAAGTCTAGGGTGTGGATGCAGCCGTAAGCATCCCAAGAAGCCAAAGGTACCTCACCAGAGGCGGCGCCATGTTGTGCCTGAAGTCTGGGAGCATGTTCAATATACCTTCGACCCGCTGGGGTGATGGGCAAGCAGTCATTGAGATGGAGTCCATGTCAATGCCTAGGAAGATGGTCTCCCATAAGGGAGTCAGATTGCTTTTCCCCATGTTCACCTGCAAACCTAAGCGTCCCACATGCTGAAGCACTAATTGGGTATCCCAAACTGCCTGATCCCGCGTCGCAGCACGAATGAGCCAGTCGTCCAGATACAGGAGGATCTTTAGGCCTCGCGCCTATAGAGGGCTGCCCTGACGTATCGGGTGAACACCCTGGGAGACCGCGAAAGACCGAACGGGAGGACCCTGAATTAAAAGTGCCGTCCTTGAAAGGCAAAACGAAGAAACCGCCAATGGGGTGGCGCGATTGGGACATGGAAATAAGCATCCCTGAGATCTATGGAAGTGAACCAATCAACCGGGGAAATTGCCCGCAACATGTCCTTGGTGGTCAGCATGCGGAAAGGCATGACCTTCAAGTATACATTCAGGTCTCTGAAGTCCAGAACCGGATGTAGACCCCGGACTTCTTTGGAACTAGAAAATACATGGAATAAAAGCCCCCTGGATCCAGCAGGGGGTCCACAGGCATTATAGCTTCCTTGACCAGCAAGGTGCAATTTCTCTGTTCAGTGCCTGCGCCTTCACCGGGTTGCAGATCACAGTCATCCTGACTCGGCCAGGGACGGGTGGCCGGTGGTGGAATTGAAGACAATATTCCCAGGACAGGGTGGACAACACCTACAAGTCCAGGGTGTGGGTAGCCCAGTAGCTGAACTGTCCCGGGGTAAAATAACTGACCGTCGGCCCTAAGGCCTAATCTGTGGGCCCCCAACCCCTTGAAGGCCCGGGAGGACGCTGGCTAGACTGTGCCGCTCGAAAGGAATGCGATGGCCTGGCCCTAGCTGGATCACAAACCTGACGCCTCTGACCTGGAGCAGGTCTCTGGGCCGATTGCCGACCCTTAGTTGTGTGCTGAGGCTCAATGGAAGAATGAGACAGGAGCGAGGACCTCCGTGAGGGACCCGCTACCTTCAAAGAGTCAGCTGGTTGGTGATCACATCTGTGAAACCCTGCCAGTTGCTACCTTGTCTGAGACGACTGAGCCGTACGGTCCAAGGCGTCCAGTGCTGCAAAGCCAAAAAGTTTCACTGGAACTACAGGTAGGTCCCGGATGGTTCTCCTACAAGGCTCAGTGAGTGGTGACTGCGCCAGCCAGACCTGGCAGCAAACACGCACCAGCGTGGAGAATGTACGGCCGATCTCCCTTAAGCAAAGGCCTGCAGAGATGCATCAACTAGGCCTTGCATAGAGTGGTCCAATGGAACAGATTCCAAAGAGGAAGACAGGGCAGCATAAGATGAAAAAGAGAGTTCCTAATCCGGCCCATGCGGGCCCCAGAATCATAGGCCTTCCAGAGAAGGTCATCAGTAATACGGCACTGAGGCCGTGGGCAACGTGCATTGGGCCACAAGCCTCATCAGGTGGAACAATAAGAGAGGCTCCATGTTCCACAGCAGGCATCTGCCCCAAGCTGACCTTGGGTGCCTCCTGCATGGACACCAGGACCCTGCCATTGCTTGTCAGACGCGAAAAAGCCTTGGTGTTAGACCAGCAAGCATGTAGTTACTGTATATACTCCTCCGAGGGAGGAACCACAAAGGCAGCCTCTGATCTACGGCACCTAAAGAATGCATTGGAGTCCGTAGGCTGGGCATGAGGGACATCAATCTGAAGACGGGCAAGAGCTGTTTGAATGGCGGCTGTCACAGACTCTTCCGTATCGTCCTGGGAGGCAATGGAGCCAGACCCAGAGGCCCCGGAGTCCAGCTCCAGAAGGTCCCCACAGAAATAGGTGCCAGAGGCCGCCACCTAAATAGCATTGTCACCAGTGACTGATGCTTAATCCCGCTCGGAAGGGAGCGCCCTGTCTCGAACACCATCAGCCTGAAAGAACTGGAGGAGGGCCTTCATGTGGGCCAGTTCGGTAGTGAGGTGATCCACTCTCTAGGACAACCTCCCTGTATCGGGCCATCTGGCTCGCTTCGCCGGCAGCGAAGGCGTAGCCACAGCAGGACGTTTGCCCATTGCCTGACCCACTGGCAATGGGCTATGCTGTGCAATGTCCGCCCAGTCGGGAGGCCGCGCTAGCACAGCCAACCGATCCAGTCTGACCGACCGGGGCATGACGCGACAGTTGGGGCATCATCTGACAGCGTCTCCCGGAGATGTCCCACACCGAGACAGGAGGGACACAAGTCATGCCCGTCCTCGGGTTGAAGCGGTACCAGACAGGACGAGCAGCACAAATTTTCCAGCATCATACCGCTGAAAAACGTGATCAGCCCGTCACCAACAGAAGTCAACACGGGCAGAAAATGCCACTGGTGACTCCGTTTGTAGAAAAACCACCCCTGTAGGCTACGAACTCAGCGCGAGCAGAAATGCCACCGGTGAGTTTAGACAAACTATATAACAACTCAGCGCGAGCAGGGAATAACAATAATAGAAAACTTAGTGCGAGCAAAGACGCCAATGGTGAGTTGAAATAAACAGACAACAGAAAGAACTCAACGAGAGTGAAAACGCTACAGGTGAGTCAGATAAAGCAAGTAGAACCAAAAATTAGCTCAATGCGGGCAGAAACGCCATCGTAGAGTTGAATAAACAAGCAATAGAAACTCAACATGAGCAAAAATGCTACAGGTGAGTCAAATAAATGACTAGAACGGAAAATTAACTCAATGCGGGTAGAAACGCCACCGGAGAGTCAAAAAAAGCAAAACTTACCAGTTGTCGTAGATCTGGTAAAGGTGAAAACAGCTTGTGAAGCCCTTGGAGGGCGAGACTTACCCACAGCTCCGACCAAACACGGACACGTGGCTACCGGCAACAAGCAGTTTAGGAAAGCAGTGGTTCACATAGAAGCAACCAGATTCACATGACCACACGCCTGTACTCAAACAAACCTGCACGCAAGAAGAACGAAGGGATTGGAACGCTGGGTGCCACGTGCCTATAGAGTCACATGGGTCCCCGGCAGGTCACGGGGTGACTTTGTTGTCATTTGTGCTCAACCTGCGCATGCGCAAGAATGATCATTCAGTGCTAAGCACCGCCTCTGGCGGTCAGGAGGGATGAAATAGAACCGAATCAGACTGGTCTAGACCTGGTTCATGCTGGTCTGAACCAGTTCAGGATGAGTTCTAACTGGCTTCAGGGTTAGGGTTTGGGTCTGACCTCGAGCTTTACTTTTGTAGTAGATGAGTCCAGCCAGAGACAAAACCAGACCCAGGATCAGACCTGAGGCTCCGATGGCGATCTTCTGTCTCTCTGGCTCAGGCATGGACGTGTCTGAGGACAGACAGGTGAGAGTGAAACAGGTGAAAGGACAGACAGGTGAGAAGACAGACAGGTATAGAGTCATACAGGTGAGGGTGAGACAGGTGAGAGTGAGACAGGTGTAGAGTCAGACAAGTGAGAGTCAAGCTGGTGAGAGTGAGACAGGTGAGAGTGAGACAGGTGACAGTCAGCCAGGTGAGAGTGAGACAGGTGAGAGTGAGACAGGTGAGAGGACAGACAGGTGACAATCAGACCGGTGAGAGGACAGACAGGTGTAGAGTCATACAGGTGAGGGTGAGACAGGTGAGAGTGAGACAGGTGTAGAGTCAGACAGGTGAGAGTCAGGCAGGTGAGAGTGAGACAGGTGACAGTTAGACAGGTGAAGAGTCAGATAGGTGACAGTGAGACAGGTGTAGAGTCAGACAGGTATAGAGTCAGCCAGGTGAGAGTGAGACAGGTGAGAGTGAGACAGGTGAGAGTGAGACAGGTGAGAGTGAGACAGGTGACAGTCAGACAGGTGAGATTCAGATAGGTGATAAGACAGACAGGTGTAGTCATACAGGTGAGAGGACAGACAGGTGAGAGTCAGACAGGTGAGAGGACAGACAGTTGAGAGTCAGACAGGTAAGAGACAGACAGGTGAGAAGAACAGACAGGTGAGAAGAACAGACAGGTGTAGTCATACAGGTGAGAGGACAGACAGGTAAGAGTCAGACAGGTAAGAGACAGACAGGTGAGAAGAACAGACAGGTGTAGTCATACAGCTGAGAGGACAGACAGGTAAGAGTCATACAGGTGAGAGTGAGACAGGTGTAGAGTGAGACAGATTTACCCCAGTGAGTGATGAGAGGTTCACTCAGGCTCACATGTTCCACCATGCAGGAGATCTTCTCTCCAGACCTGCAGGAACACAATCCACCACCACTGAGTTACTGTGAACTGGACCAGAACCTCAGGTGAACTGGACCAGAACCTCAGGTGAACTGGACCAGAACATCAGGTGAACTGGACCAGAACCTCAGGTGAACTGGGTCCAGGTCTCAAACTGGTTTAGATTCCAACACAAACCACCATCAGTCAGAATCTCACAGAGTCCAGAGTCACACCTGAGCCTTTTGGACCAGAACCAGGACCTGTCCTCACCTGGGCGTGTACTCCAGGTCAGACTGGACCTGGTAGTACCAGTCTCCATCCTGCATCTCATCAGTGGTGGTGACATCAGAGGAGACTTCCTGTCCGTCTCTGAGCCAGCTCACTCTGATGGTCTTAGGGTAGAAGTCAAAGACTCTGCAGACCAGCATGGAGGGCTGATGAGAAGAAGACGGCTCCGTGGAGTGAAGTCTGACCGTCGGGGGACTGAAACACAAAAGTGGATTCAACCAAGAAGAGGAGCACATGGAGTAAACACTGACTTTATTAGAAACCATGACATCACATCCTGTTTGTAGCAGGTGAAGCTGCAGGGGGTGAGATCAGGGGTGGAGGACGCCTGTCACCACAGACCTGGACTGATGGTTGAGAGCTGACAGCTGGTGGAGCTCTGAACCTTGATCCAACTTCTACTTCATGTTAGAGCTCAAACACATCATGTGGATCATCTCAGCTACTACCACACAAACTTCAGCTGGTTGTGAGACAGACTGAGGACATCAGCTGCTGCTACAAACATCAGAACGTCTTCTCTGTCCATCATGAAGGAAACTCAGATGTTTCACCAAGAGTGGAACATTCCACCAAGAGTGGAACATTCCACCAAGAGTGGAACATTCCACCAAGAGTGGAACATTCCATCAAGAGTGGAACATTTCATCAAGAGTGGAATATTCCACCAAGAGTGGAACATTCCACCAAGAGTGGAACATTTCATCAAGAGTGGAACATTTCACCAAGAGTGGAACATTCCACCAAGAGTGGAACATTTCATCAAGAGTGGAACATTCCACCAAGAGTGGAACATTCCACCAAGAGTGGAACATTCCACCAAGAGTGGAACATTCCACCAAGAGTGGAACATTCCACCAAGAGTGGAACATTCCACCAAGAGTGGAACATTCCATCAAGAGTGGAACATTCCACCAAGAGTGGAACATTCCATCAAGAGTGGAACATTCCATCAAGAGTGGAACATTCCACCAAGAGTGGAACATTCCACCAAGAGTGGAACATTCCATCAAGAGTGGAACATTCCATCAAGGTGGAACATTCCATCAAGAGTGGAACATTCCATCAAGAGTGGAACATTCCATCAAGAGTGGAACATTCCACCAAGAGTGGAACATTCCACCAAGAGTGGAACATTCCACCAAGAGTGGAACATTCCATCAAGAGTGGAACATTCCACCAAGAGTGGAACATTCCACCAAGAGTGGAACATTCCACCAAGAGTGGAACATTCCACCAAGAGTGGAACATTCCACCAAGAGTGGAACATTCCACCAAGAGTGGAACATTCCACCAAGAGTGGAACATTCCACCAAGAGTGGAACATTCCACCAAGAGTGGAACATTCCATCAAGAGTGGAACATTCCACCAAGAGTGGAACATTCCACCAAGAGTGGAACATTCCACCAAGAGTGGAACATTCCACCAAGAGTGGAACATTCCACCAAGAGTGGAACATTCCACCAAGAGTGGAACATTCCACCAAGAGTGGAACATTCCACCAAGAGTGGAACATTCCACCAAGAGTGGAACATTCCATCAAGAGTGGAACATTCCACCAAGAGTGGAACATTCCATCAAGAGTGGAACATTCCACCAAGAGTGGAACATTCCACCAAGAGTGGAACATTCCACCAAGAGTGGAACATTCACCAAGAGTGGAACATTCCACCAAGAGTGGAACATTCCACCAAGAGTGGAACATTCCACCAAGAGTGGAACATTCCACCAAGAGTGGAACATTCCACCAAGAGTGGAACATTCCATCAAGAGTGGAACATTCCATCAAGAGTGGAACATTCCATCAAGAGTGGAACATTCCACCAAGAGTGAAACATTCCATCAAGAGTGGAACATTCCACCAAGAGTGGAACATTCCATCAAGAGTGGAACATTCCACCAAGAGTGGAACATTCCATCAAGAGTGGAACATTCCATCAAGAGTGGAACATTCCATCAAGAGTGGAACATTCCACCAAGAGTGGAACATTCCACCAAGAGTGGAACATTCCACCAAGAGTGGAACATTCCATCAAGAGTGGAACATTCCATCAAGAGTGGAACATTCCACCAAGAGTGGAACATTCCACCAAGAGTGGAACATTCCATCAAGAGTGGAACATTCCATCAAGAGTGGAACATTCCACCAAGAGTGGAACATTCCACCAAGAGTGGAACATTCCATCAAGAGTGGAACATTCCACCAAGAGTGGAACATTCCACCAAGAGTGGAACATTCCACCAAGAGTGGAACATTCCATCAAGAGTGGAACATTCCACCAAGAGTGGAACATTCCACCAAGAGTGGAACATTCCACCAAGAGTGGAACATTCCATCAAGAGTGGAACATTCCACCAAGAGTGGAACATTCCACCAAGAGTGGAACATTCCACCAAGAGTGGAACATTCCATCAAGAGTGGAACATTCCACCAAGAGTGGAACATTCCATCAAGAGTGGAACATTCCACGAGTGGAACATTCCATCAAGAGTGGAACATTCCATCAAGAGTGGAACATTCCATCAAGAGTGGAACATTCCATCAAGAGTGGAACATTCCACCAAGAGTGGAACATTCCACCAAGAGTGGAACATTCCACCAAGAGTGGAACATTCCACCAAGAGTGGAACATTCCACCAAGAGTGGAACATTCCATCAAGAGTGGAACATTCCACCAAGAGTGGAACATTCCACCAAGAGTGGAACATTCCACCAAGAGTGGAACATTCCACCAAGAGTGGAACATTCCACCAAGAGTGGAACATTCCACCAAGAGTGGAACATTCCATCAAGAGTGGAACATTCCATCAAGAGTGGAACATTCCATCAAGAGTGGAACATTCCACCAAGAGTGGAACATTCCACCAAGAGTGGAACATTCCATCAAGAGTGGAACATTCCATCAAGAGTGGAACATTCACCAAGAGTGGAACATTCCACCAAGAGTGGAACATTCCCAAGAGTGGAACATTCCACCAAGAGTGGA
>JBBPBX010012974.1:0-53183 GCA_038048925.1 Garcialebias charrua
TATGCGGTGGGGTTTATATTTATGACTAAATCTCTGGTAATACCACAATAAATACTCATCTAGAGCTATAAATTATAATTTTTCTTTTTCTTATTATTATGGCGAGGGGTTTTCTGGATTGGGCTGTATATATTTCAGTTGTATATGTCTGCACTGAACATGTTTATGTTGTAAATTAAGTTTGTGTCATGTGAGAGTAATAGAGACTTTAATTATTATTATTATTTTTTACATATTTCTAAATGTTAGTATACAGGTAGACATCCGAAGGGATTGACGCCGTGTATATATTCGCTTTTTACGGATACAGAATATAAAATGGAGGAAACAGTTTCTTATTTAAAAGCTTGCAAAAATGATGTTTTAAATCTGAGATATCCAGTCAAAGTGCAAATACATTAAATTTGAAAATAACCAATTTTTCCCTCTTTGTTTAATGTTTTGACAAATACTGTCAAACTGCAAAAGCAATTTAAAATCTTTTTTTTTTTTTTTTACATTTTAAAGTGGCTTGAATTTTCAGGATATTTTCGTACCGTGTTTGAACCGTCACACAAAATAAGTCAAAATGGTCTCCGATTGTCTATCAGTAAAATAACAAACAATTCTTTAAAGATTATACTTACAGTAAACAGCTGTGTAGGCGGACCTCATCGTGATTCCAGTGCTTGAACATCAGTGATGGTTTAAATTTGAACATTGTGTTCATTACCGGTACACATGAAACCTGCCGTCAGTCTTGTAAATCACTTTTAATTTGCCTTTGACTTGTGCTGTGTCTATAGGAATGATCTGATTTACAAATCAAATGCTTCCACGCTGCATCTTTGAGATCGGAGGTGTAGTGATACAACCTTGACCTTGGAAACACTTCTCTGATTGCTCTCAGTAATGAACTTTTTGGGAATTATTCCTGAAGGGACAGTAACACTTTTATTACTTTAATTTGAATCAAAACACAAATAAGTCACCCAGAGACTTCCATTAATTTTGTTAATTCAAATGTCATCAAATGAAGATAGTAAATAAACTAAACAGTTTAACTATATTAGTTGCTAAAAGAAACCGTTCCAACTAGAACTTAGAAAAGCTATGTCTAAAAAACCCACAACAAAAAACTAACCTTAACAACTGTTTAAATCTGCAGGATTTAATTGACATCGGTTATGAAGCTAGACCTGTTTTTCTTGTGTGATAAATGTTGGAATCTGACGACAGGAGTGAGGTGAAGCAGTGAAACGTTGTTTTCTAGGTGCTTAATTGCTACTTTTGTTGTTATTGAAGTTTGGTATTGTTTTCTGAACACTCCAAACCAAAAGAGGTTTTGCATTGACGTTAGTTGAAAACTTAAAGCTCCACAGACATGATTTTTGTACTTTTCATAAAATGGCTCAACATATATATTTATTATCATTGAACTATATTAGTTTTTGCAAATAAAATGTTAAATTAGTGTAAAAATCAATTCTAAATTGGTTTAAATTTCGCGCCGTGTTTCTCCCTAAACTTCCGGTATTTTCCGTCACGTGATCGTGACGTCAGCTCCAGACTCGGCTCCAACGCGCACATTGAAATACAATGGAGGAAGATACAAACGCATCCGTCGAATTTAGCCATTTAAAACTTTAGATTTTAGCGATTTGTCTTCAGTGAAGCCAAAGTTATTTCGAGTGATCAACAAGAAACAGCAGGTTATAATTTTTTTTCTGCTGCTGCTGTTTTTTGTAGACTTTTCACTTCAGGAAGTGAGCAGCTGTGTGGAGTTACAGGAGCTGCAAGTTGACGAGGCAGAAGGAATTCTACAACATCTAAATCGTTTCCACAGCACTGAAATGGTAATATATTAATTAATGTTTCTAATAATTATTCAACATTAATTTATAGTTTAAAAAATTAGTCCCTTTTAAAATATCTGTTAAATATTTTAATGTTTATTCTAACATACGTTCTGAAAAACATCATTCATATTTCCAGTTGAAATTTGCATGTTTACATGCACTAAATGTTCACTAAAAATAAAAAAAATGTTTATATGTCAATCATTAAATTTAAAAATAAATTTATATCAAATACCGTCAAAAAACATAAATTTCCATAGCTGGATCATCGTCTATTTGTTTTCAGCTGTTTTAATAAAAATATCAGTTTGTGTTTTCAGGTTTCCAGGTCTCCAGTCCATCACAGAGACACCTGGACAGGTCTCCAGTCCATCACAGAGACACCTGGACAGGTCTCCAGTCCATCACAGAGACACCTGGACAGGTCTCCAGTCCATCACAGAGACACCTGGACAGGTCTCCAGTCCATCACAGAGACACCTGGACAGGTCTCCAGTCCATCACAGAGACACCTGGACAGGTCTCCAGTCCATCACAGAGACACCTGGACAGGTCTCCAGTCAAGACATCTCAGCTGCATTTTTTTGACCAAACAGGACGGTTTAAATCAAACGGATTCATAAAGATGCATCTAAAATTGTTTTTGTTTTAAATAAATGTAAATTTACAACAAAATAAAAAAATCTTGATGGATAAAAATACACAAATAAAAACTAGTTAAAAATATACAAGCATTAATTTTGGCACCATATGCAGATTCAATAAGATTTCATCAAAAACAAACCTTTAACAATTTTAATAAAAACTGAACAAGTCAAAAGGATGCTGGTTTACTTTTTTCCTAAACATGTCACCATAAAACATTTTTTAGTTTGTAGCCTTAAAAAAGACAACACTCAAATGAAGCATCACAAAATGTTTATTCTCATAGTTTGAATTAGCTTGTTTTCACTTTAACAGCAGGGTCGTGTTCTCCCTCTTCGTTTCTGTTGTTTTAGTTCTCCATGGGCAAGAAGAGTTGAACAAAGAGACGTGTCAGCGGATTCGGATGACGTGTAGGGAGATTTGATCACATCATCCAACACCTTAAACAGAAAAGCGGGGCTTTGTTATATATATACCAGTAATAAAGTATTTATATGATTAAAAATTTTTTGGGTGAATATCATTTATTGTTTGAATTGACAGGTTTCCAGTCCATCACAGAGACACCTGGACAGGTCTCCAGTCAAGACATCTCAGCTGCATTTTTTTTACCAAACAGGACGGATGAAATCAAACGGATTCAAGCATCTAAAATGTTTTTGTTTAAAATAAATGTAAATTTACAACAAAATAAAAAAATCTTGATGGATAAAAATACACAAATAAAAACTAGTTAAAAATTTCAGAACGTATGTTAGAATAAACATTAAAATATTTAACAGATATTTTAAAAGGGACTAATTTTTTAAACTATAAATTAATGTTGAATAATTATTAGAAACATTAATTAATATATTACCATTTCAGTGCTGTGGAAACGATTTAGATGTTGTAGAATTCCTTCTGCCTCGTCAACTTGCAGCTCCTGTAACTCCACACAGCTGCTCACTTCCTGAAGTGAAAAGTCTACAAAAAACAGCAGCAGCAGAAAAAAAATTATAACCTGCTGTTTCTTGTTGATCACTCGAAATAACTTTGGCTTCACTGAAGACAAATCGCTAAAATCTAAAGTTTTAAATGGCTAAATTCGACGGATGCGTTTGTATCTTCCTCCATTGTATTTCAATGTGCGCGTTGGAGCCGAGTCTGGAGCTGACGTCACGATCACGTGACGGAAAATACCGGAAGTTTAGGGAGAAACACGGCGCGAAATTTAAACCAATTTAGAATTGATTTTTACATTAATTTAACATTTTATTTGCAAAAACGAACATAGTTCAATGATAATAAATATATATGTTGAGCCATTTTATGAAAAGTACAAAAATCATGTCTGTGGAGCTTTAAGTGGATTTAACTATGCCAAAATGCTGTTCATTTTGTTAAAAACCTCAATCTTTGAAGAGTCAATGTAGATTAATGCTAGTTTAGATACTATAATCTACACTGATCTCACAATCTTTCAGGTAGAATACTCGATCGATTCTATTCTAAGATTATCTAATCATTTTTGATGAGTCTCGCCATAGACTTCTAAATTTTATAGGGAATACCAAATCCTACGCCGTCGTCTAAAAGGACAACAGACATTTATACCAAACTATGTTTTCTTTTCCATTTTAGTTTAACCTAAACTAAATTATGAATGGAGGAATAGTTTGGAAGAAGCGGCCTTCGTTACAGAAGCCCTCCTGAATCTTCTATAGACATAGATCCCTATATTCAACTTTTGATACATGATCCACCCCTTAATTGATAGTTATAGCTGATCTAAAACCATGATAGCTTACATACCAGGTGCATATAGGTAAGGCTAATGTAAAATCCCAATCATAAGCCCACCTAAACCCACATAAATGCATGACACATAGAACCAGAGTGGCACAGACTGGAAACCAACCAGCCTACAACCTTCTATGTGGGGACCTGCAACTCCAACGATGGTCTTCACCCTTCATCCAAGGGTCGCCTCCTCTGCGTCAATCGAGGGATCCCCTCTACATGCTGATGAAAACTATTGTTGCCGATGAAATCAACAATCCTAAATCATTATGGAATTACCGCTGTGGAATTACCGCTGTGGATTATAAGACTTTGTTTTCCAGAGGATTAAAAGCTTACCGCAATGGGATTACCTACGAACAGTATGGAATTTCCAATAATATTATGGAATTATAATTTTTGATTCTTTCGACTTGCTGGATTACATCAAGATCAGAGACATTTGGTGGTATCCTTTCGTGTTGGAACTCATCCCCATGGACAGGCGATGACTTCCAAAAGGGGAGACTGTAGTGATACAACCTTGACCTTGGAAACACTTCTCTGATCGCTCTCAGTAATGAACTTTTTGGGAGTTATTCCTGAAGGGACAGTAACACTTTTATTACTTTAATTTGAATCAAAACACAAATAAGTCACCCAGAGACTTCCTTTAATTTTGTTAATTCAAATGTCATCAAATGAATAACCTTGTTACTTGTATAAGCATTATTGAATCCAATGTTTGATAGTCAAAGACTGTTTAATTCAAACTGTTTAATTCATGCTGAATAGCAAATGTTATTTCAAAATGTTATTCATGAAGGATTTCTCCTCTCAAAACTTGCAAGTGAAGATAAAGTGACACTTTATCTCATTCAGTTAGCTTGAATCCAGGACATCACCACACTCAAGAAACTTTTGTTTTTGTCCTGTTTAATAATCAAGATTGAATAATATCTGTTTTTTGCTATTATCTTCAGTAAGGTTGCAAATATAATGCTGTAATGACGTTTCACCAAACCAACAAGTTAACAGTGTTGTGTGTAAAGTGTTAAGACAGTTTTATCATCAAAGCTGGCTCTAACATATTCTGAACTAATCTTTTGACCTAATTTCAATCTCCTGACATCATCTGATGTCACTCTCATCCTCTTCTGATGCCATTCGGCCAATCAGGAAGAGCCACATTTTCTAGGTCAAATCAGCCTTAAAAGAGCTCTGACTTCTTTTTCAGTTAGTTTGTGGATGAGACTAGGATGTGAGTCTTTCATCTAAGAACTGTTTGACGTCTGTCTAAACACCAATGACACGTCATAGCACTTGCTGGCTATGAGTCCGTTTGTGAGCTCTAAGCTCTATTTTATTGAAATTCCTTCAAGGAATTTTTCATCTTGAAAATCAACCAGACTACCGTTACTCCAGTGGGTCAAAGGCAGACGTGAGAAGCTACAATCTAAACAGACTGACCTCTCCGGACTTCAAGGATCATCCATTCTTGGTAGACCGTCAAAAAGTAACGAGTCGCTGATTGTTTACACAGGCGGCCGTGGTGTAGTGGTAATGGCAGTCGTCTCCCGATCGGAAAGTTGGCGGTTCGACTCCCGGGACCCGCACCATGTGTTGTTGTGTCCTTGGGCAAGACACTTAACCCTGAGTTGCTCCCGGTAGGACTGGAAAGCACCTTGCATGGTAGTCTGCCGCCACCGGTTTATGAATGTGTGTAGCATTCAATATATGTGTAGCACTTTGAGATTTTCAGTAATGAAAAGTGCGTTATAAATTGAATTAATTATTATTATTATTACACACCGGACATACGGTACGTCCAGCTGGAGATCGCACGGGGAACGTGTCATGTTTCTGGTTATAAACATTCAAGATAGTTCACCCCCTCTTTTACTCCATCTTCCACCTAAAACTTTTCTTTATCTCCTAAGCCAGTAAACTTTAAGTTTGTGCTAACAGAAAGTTTTATATAAAATATTTTACTTGTCTGTTGTATCTAAATTTTGAATCTGTCTACAGTTAGTTATAGGAAATTTGATCGATCCAAACATGTACAAATGTGTGATGTAATTTAATGATTTGTTAATTAAATGATTCAGTTCATAAATTGACGTTTCATGTCTTTACATTCTCACCTCCAAGGCACAGAATTATAGGTATTAATCTAAAAAGAGAGAACTCCTTTAATTGATGATAAGTTTGTCAGGTGAAAACCTGATCGATCATTCTATCATCTGGAATATTGTACAGTCAGCAAAACTGACCACTGCGATATCCCTACAGAGGAAACGGTGACTTAATGTTGTAAAATTCTGCAAAACTCAGGGAAACGTGGGACAAATGGGCAATCTGTGACTAAAGATTATGTAAAGAGATCAAATTGCCAGTTCAAACATGAAAAGTCCAACTATTTTGACTTTTTTAAAGTTTTTAATGGGTTTTCTGATGTGAAATATCCTCCAAATTTACTAAAATCATATTTGTGTAAGTGGGAATTTGTTTTTGCCAGTTTTGTCTACGTTGTACCACTTACTGCTACGAAAACTCAGAATACTATCCCTGATCGAGACACACATTTCGATTTACAAAGAGAACAATTTTTCTCAAGAGGGAAACATTTAGGACAGCTGCCAATCTTTCCAAAGATGGACTCCAGGAAATTTACTGCCATGTTTTTGTACAGTGCCCTGAGGCATTTATTGTGAACTGTGTTCTATATACAAAGTAAATGAACTGAATGAACCACAAGACTTCTGAAACATTTTTCTTTTTTTTTTACCAAGTGAGACCAAATTAGAGATGTTTACCCATAATTCATTCATTCATTCATTCGACCATTATTTGAACAGATAAATCACATTGAGCCTCGAAGACTCATTTACAAGTGAGATCTGTTCGACAGACAATAAAAGTGGTGAAAAATAACATGTTTGGAGACAAAAAAAATTCCTAACACATTTTTTATCTTTGTTTGAAGGTTAAAAATGTGGTAATGAAAAAAGTCTCGCACACAAGCACATAATGACGCCGACATTACGCAGAGGGCGGGGGGGACTCAAAAGCGGTTTGAGCAGCCAGCTCATAGATCTGTGCACACTCATGGTGGGGGAGCTTCCAAAGTTGGCCAGAGGCACGAGTCCTGAAATGATGACAGAATGTTTATTCAGCTGGGCTCCTCTGAAAAGTCTGTGGAATTCCTAGCAGGTTTGGGAGAGGGAGAGCGTCAGGTTTACAAAACTTCTCAGGCGTGTTGAGATAAGACGGCCTATCAAGGCCAGTCGGGGAGCCGAATGTCAGATAAATACGATTGTTTTGGGAACAGGCAGAACTTTAATGACATCTACCTTCAGTCTGTGTCGGTCCACTCGCTTCTGAAAATTTCCAAATTAAAATGTCCACACCAATGGAACGTGCCTGAAAAAAATCCCTGACATCTAATCCATCCAGCCAAAAGTCTGGGTTTTCGAGATATGAACCAAGCCATCATGTAAGGCAGACAACCTGACCAGGGGCCTCATGTACAAAGACTTGCGTAGATTTCTTACTGAAAAGTCACGTACGGACAAATCCAGAAAAGTGTCCACGCACAAAAAAATCCAGATTTATCAAACTGTGCGTACACCAGTATCCACGCACATTCCTTATGTACAACACAATCAACGTGGAATTCAGCGCACATGAGAGAGTGGCCGACTCCGCCCTTGACACGCCTCCGTATGAATATGCAAAGTCATTCAAATATGCCATGCACGACAGGAATGTCGTCTCTGCTCCATTGCAAATCATGTCGGAACGTGGAAAAAAGAGGAACTTCACGGACTGTGAACAGAAATCACTTCTGAGTGAGGCAGAGAAGCACGGAAAAAGGCTTCATTCGGCACGCACAGTGCAAAACAAACCATCCACTTTTAAATAAGAAGTTGACCAAGCTGATCTAACATGCCTGTATAGCTTAGTGGCGAACGCGCCCGCCCTTCGTCCCAAAGGTCGTGAGATCGACTCCCGCTTGGTACAATGTTTTTTTTTTTCATTCCAGATTTAAAGACCACAGGAAAACTATTGAATGAAACAACAAGAAATAGAACAATACATGAAATGAAAGGAAGCAGACGATTTATTGTTTTGTAAATAGTTTTCATGTGTATTTCAATCTGGAACGAAAAAAAAAGAAAAACGTTGTACCATGCGGGAGTCGATCTCACGACCTTTGGAACTAAAGGCAAGCGCTTTACCCACTGACCTAAACGTAGGCGTGTTAATACAGCTTGGTTAACTTCTTATTTAAAGAAATTACATCTCATTGTTGTCAATATTGTTGCCACTATCTGGCGCATGCTTTTATATCCACTCATCTAATTGCGTCCATGTGGATGTAATAATCGTTAATCATGTGTGTTTGGTGGGATTTATGATTGTTTTCATATCATGGACACAGTTTCACAGATCACCTGTAAGTGTCGCCAAAGGAACAATAACCACAGAAACGTGCGTACGCAAGCAGGGGAGCAGCCGTGGATTTCTACGTGGAAGCGCAGATATTCCCGTTCATATCAGATTTGATACATACGCCACTTTGCGTGGAAAGTGACGTGCGCACGGTTTTTGTGCGCACGCATGGTTGATACATGAGGCCCCAGGTCCAGATTAGCCGCCGACGTCTTCCTTGTGTGTTGATAGACCAGGAAGGATTATTGAGCATGCATCAGGATTTCTTGGTTTGGTGTTTCCACATGATTTGATCATGTTGAAAACAAAGTTACTGTTCTGAGCATTGTTGGACCTTAAATTTTGTTCTTGACCACTTGTAGCACATGTGTATGACAAGGTCTGTAGGTAAAATCCAAGTACAACAAAACATACTTTATGTATAATATTAACATGCAGATCAACAGAGCAGATTTTCTGACTGTAAAATTTTAGGGGTTTGTGATGAACCTCAGAACAACAAAAATGATATTGTGATTCCACTGAATGTGAAGTGATTCTTAGCAAGAGATGACTTTTAACAATGAATGAAACTTAAGAAAAATTGAAAGACATTTTTTTTAATCATCAGATTGATGGGAGAGACACCGTGACTCACCAACTTGAATATCTAGATACTTTGTTTTCTGCCTGAAGACCCTGAGCTTGTCTGGCATTATGTTGAGATTTGAAAGCTTAAAGACAAAAAGAGGCAGCGCTGCTCTAGTTTTTCTAATAACATCCTTTTAAAAACAAAAAGGATAAAAGCAAAGAAGAATTAACTTGTACATTATTTTGTATAAACAACCTGACTAAATCCTTAAAAAATATAAGCCTTTTGCATCTTTGTTACAATTTAAAAGCTAGTTTATTACTTCAGTTAACATTCAGAAAGAGTTCTTAAATGCAGTCTCATAGATGTACTGTGAAGCTAACGTACGTTAAAAGCTAATTCACCCTTTCCTAAAAAGGACAGTTAATATATAGAACTGAAGCTAAATGAAGTGAAAGGCATCCAGGTTCCCTTCAGGAATGGTTCCTGTCCACAGAGACTCTTTGCAGGGACAGTTTAGGGTGCGTTACTGGAAAACTCTGCACGTTTCCCATCTTTTTCAAAGTCTGGGAAGACAAAAATAAACGGGAAGATCAAAACCGATGAATACTTTTGATTTATCTCAGGGTTATTACTTATGTCTAAAGATTTTCTTACAGTTCATCCATGACCAAACATTTAATCTACAACATGTGAAAACCACACAGACAATACAAAACTGGACTCTAACCTTTCAAACAGATGAAATTGAAACGATCCCAACATGGAAGATCCCTCCAGTAGAACAGGTCACTGGTATCCATGCCTCCACAGGGACTAGAGACTTGCCAGATATATATGTGTTCCCATTTGACATAGTACATGGAGGCACCTGACATCCAAAACCATTCGTTTCTTCTTAGATATCTATGGAAGAAAAGAAAAACAGGAACTAGCAACCCTTGAAGAAATGTATGCCATTTGACATACTGTATATGGGATAGTCTTAAATCTGCTAGTACTCTATGTATATGCTGGGGATGACACAGGTATTACCACTCCAAAATTCTGACTGATAGTAGTGGTAGACCCTCCCACCGTTTTTTCAGCTAACAAAACAGGATGTCATATTGGTGAAATGCCATCCATCCATTCATTCATTATCTTCTGTTGGTTCCAAAGTTGGGTCGTGGAGCCAGCAGCTTGAGTAGGGAGGCCCAGAAATCTCTTTCCACTGCCAAATCTTCCATCTCTTCCAGGAGGACTCCAAGGCGTTCCCAAGGCGTGTGTCCTGGGTCTTTCCCAGGGGTCTCCTCCCAATCAAACATGCCCAAAGCACCTCCTTAGGGAGGCGCCCAGGGAGCATCCTTACCAAATGCCTGAACCACCTCAACAGGCTCCTCTTGATCGAGCAAAATGGGTTTTCCTTCCTGTAGGCCCACCATCTGCAGGAGGGACCATACGAGTCAGGTGCACAACTCCATGGGCAGTGGCCAAAAGTCTGGGCCTTGGCTCTCTGACCTAGGTTTGCCAAACTTGGCTCTTGGGACATGGAATAATTGTGAAATTGACCTTTTAATTTAATTCAAATCAGACCAAATACCTGCGCAGTCCCAGCCAAACATGTCTGGTTGGAGTGGAGATGGAATTTGTCTGGGCTGTAGCATTTTTTAACAGTTCCTCTACCCCACGTTGCTCCTGCTCATTGCGTATGCTCAGCAGGTCCCAGTAGTATTTCCTGCAGTACAGCAAGGCATCCGACCAACACAGCTTCTCTTCCACAACTTCTATTTTTCTTCCCATCACCTCTGCGCTGAAGGATGATAAAGGAGCTGCTGGTTCTGGGAAAATTTATAAATGAAGGTGAAATCAGCATAACTTTGTTTGAATTGCTAAAATTGTTTTTTTTTTTTCTAAAAGTAAGCCTTGGATTTACCAACCTCCATATACTTCCAATTCACAAAGTGTCAGAACATTGTACACGGCACTGAACACGTTTACCACCCGACCCTCCATCCCTGTGCAGTTGAAAGATGTTGTGCCCCCAGAAGGTATGGAGGGGATGACAGCACACCTGGGAAAAATACATTGTGTGAAATTAGTTTGTTAATATAAATATAAAAGCAACACTTGTTTTTCTCCCACATTTCATTAACTGGAGCTTTAAAATACCTGGGATTGTTATTGCCATTGTTCTCCAAGGAATTCCCGATGAGGATTTCAACATTATTGAGCCTCCAACTATACTCATTTCTGTTGCTGACACTAATGGATGTGATTCTGTACATAACCGGTAACAGCAGAGACCACCACTGCCTCCACGTTTCATATGTATGAGTGCAGGATCCGTGAAAGTACTCTGGGTCTCGGTTCCCATCAATTGCTTTTGAAGCGTAGCCAGAGAAGGCATCTGATGACTGAGAAGCTTCTCCAGTGAGTGCCACGTTTTCCAAGGAATGAGCTTGGTGGCAGAAGAAATTAACACATTTAAAAAAATAAAAAAAATTTGTCTTGCACAAAATTCTGGTCTCCAACTTTTGCAACGCACATTTTATGATACAGTATAATACAATAATTGAAGGTCTTTCTTGTAAATGAGTCCCTGAGGCTCAATGGGATTAACCTGTATAAATAAAGGTTGAATGAAAAATATTTTTATTTTTATTTTACACACTTATTACAGCTTTTAAAACACAAGTTGAACAATGCCTAAATAGAGTATGATTGCAACAGATTCTTTATCACTTGTGGCACAAACAAACTTAAAGACAAATACAGTATTGACCAGCTCCCCCAATAATTTGTGCCACTGAGGAACTATGAGGGTTAAGTCATGCAACACGGTGCTAAATTAAAGAAACAATGCAACCTTCTAGGAAGAAATAAGCACCCGCTTCGAACGTTATCAAGCATTAAATGGCCATTATTACCGTATTTTCTGGTGTATAGGTTGCACCGGTGTATAGGTCGCACCATCCAATTCAGATTCAGATTCAGATTCAGATTCAGTTTATTATCGCCATTGTCAATGAACAGGATTCACAGACTAGGAATTTGCTTCGGCATAACGGTGCATAAAATATAAAAACATAAGACACAAAAAACATAAACCATAAAACATCAATACAATCAATACAATATTCAGTGAACAAAAACTACTAAGAAACAGCGCAATTAGAGTGGTGCAATCAAAATACAGTGATACAGTGATTCCCAATCAAAATACAAAGAACAAATACAAAATACAGCGACCAAGGCAAGTTATGAGGTAGCATGGTTATGAGTGTTCAAGAGTCTGACAGCAGAGGGGAAGAAACTGTTTTTATGGCGGGAGGTTCTGGTCCCAATTGACCGAAGCCTCCTGCCTGAGGGGAGTGGTTCGAACAGACCGTATGCAGGGTGAGAAGGTCAGCATGGTTATGAGTGTTCAAGAGTCTGACAGCAGAGGGGAAGAAACTGTTTTTATGGCGGGAGGTTCTGGTCCCAATTGACCGAAGCCTCCTGCCTGAGGGGAGTGGTTCGAACAGACCGTATGCAGGGTGAGAAGGGTCAGCTGTGATCCGACCTGCTCGCCTCACAGTCCTGGAGACGTACAGGTCATGGAGAGATGGGAGACTACAGCCGATTACCTTCTCAGCAGAGCGCACAATGCGCTGCAGTCTGTGTCTGTCCCTGACAGTGGCCCCGGCGTACCACACTGTGATGGACGCGCTGAGAATGGACTCGATGATGGCCGTGTAGAACTGCACCATCAGCTTGGCCGGCAGCTTGGCCTTCCTCAGCTGTCGCAGGAAGTACATCCTCTGCTGAGCCTTTTTGATGAGGGAGCTGATGGTTGGCTCCCACTTGAGGTCCTCAAGTTGTTCAATTGACAATTATCATCAATAGATTGGAAAAATCCCTAGATAGGTCGCACCTACGTTTAGCTCTGCTGCAAATGTCTGCCACAGGAGCACACAGCAAGGCTTTTAAGAAGATTAACACTTAAAAACAATTATTTGTTTGATAAAAATTATAGCAAATATGTGTCTGAGCTGAACTTTTCCTTAATAAATGAACGTAATTGTGAAATGAGATGGATTTTAAAATTTGTTTCGCTGAAAGTGATAACAAGCCATATACTGTATAGGTCGCACCGGTGTATAGGTCGCAGGCCTTGAAAAAAACCATAAAAAGGTGCAACCTATACACCGGAAAATACGGTAGTTATTATCATCCCCATACGTAGCGGTCAGACTGCCCCTCATGTACCTCCTACTAGGTTTACAGGTACGTTGTTAGCATTGGTAGCGATGACAACAGGATCCATTTTTAGCTACGTGTTAAAGTTTATAGTCATGGGTCTGGCGTTAGGTTTAGGGTCTTGGTTAGGTTTAGGCACAAGGGCAAGGGGGTTAAGTTTAGGGTTGGTCCTCTAGGTCAGGTGTAAGGTTATATTTAGGAAAAGGGTTACATAAGCTGAAAGAAAAAAAAACTTCCTGGTTTACGGAAACACAGTGCCTACTCACAGCGATAATAACGGAAATAACGTTCATTTAAACCTGCTAGGAGGTAGAATGGACAGTTTCACCGCTACATGTGGGGATGATAACAAACTAATAACGGCCATTTAATGGACTGGTAACATCCGAAGCCGCTGAAATAAAAATAATGCAAGCTTTCAACCCTCAAAGCATCTGGTTTAACTTTTTTGAGAAGCTCACAGGGAATTTGCATGGTTATGTTTGTCACACACCAGGTTTTTGGATTCATAGACACCCAGAGATAGGAGTGCAAAAAACAAGAACAGTTCATTAATTTACTGCTGGTAGCTGGAGAGAAGCGTCAGGATCCAGGTGGGAGTCCAATCTTCTCAGTCTGTATGTGGCAGGTGAAATGACGTGGTCCAATGGTCGTAGCGGGGGTCAAACACGGGGAGTCAGAGGTCCAAGAAATAATCCAAAAGGGTGATCAGTGAATCGTGGTCGTAGAGGCAAAGGCCATTACCGTGATCAGGGCAGAGCAGAATCAGAGGAGCAGACAAAACAGATAATCCACAAGACAAGGTGTGAGGTCAAAAATCCAAGAACAAGACTTGAAGTTCAGGCATGAAACAAGAATACTATGATGGCTGGATATCATGAACTATGAGGTGTAATAATTCAGCGCTGGTGGAGAGTGAAAATGGAGCTTTTAAAGGGTGCAGAGCAGGTGAACTACAAATTAGATGGCTGAACAGGTGAGTGGAATCATGGCTGATTGCTGTGAGAAAAGGGAGGCGTGGCATGGAGTGAAGGGAGCAGGCTTGAGCTGGAGGATGGGTGATAGGCATTACAAAGCAGGGGAAGAGAAACTATGACAAGAGGGGCCGAAAACTAAAAGGAGAGAGTGAGTGTGAAACAGGGCCGATGGGGGAGTCAGCGGGGGCCGCTGACCATGACAATGTTTAAGAAATTAATGGAGCCTCGTGAACGTCATTTGCCACCAGCCAAGTGTTGAAAAATAAAATACTAGCTTAGATTTAAGTTTAAAATTTAATTTAAAGGGGGATTTTGACTGAAATAAAATTAGAAATTTTGAGGTATAATTTGTCAAGCACTTGTACTATTGGTGTAAATGTGATTTTCAAAAACTAAAAAGCTTCTCTAAGAATTTCTTTCCTCCGTAATTGGGCAACAGAACATTGATTCAATGGTAAATGGACTGTACTTATATAGTGCCTTTTAGGGGTGTGACGAGATCTCGTTGTACGAGATCTCGCGATATTAAACTCCCGCGATATCTCTCGTTGAGAGGTAACGTTGTCTCGCGAGTTGCTAATGCTAGCAGAGCCCCTAGCAAGTCAGCGTCACGGACAGCATGGCTTCGCCGGATGAAGTTGCTATAGAAGACGCCCCAACTACTGATGGAGGGTCCCGGTGCCGCAGACGCCTCTACATTGATGGAGGGTCCCGGCGCTGCCGACGCTGCCCCGAATGTAAAGACACACTTGTGTAAACACCGGTGTGACCGGTGTTGCCAGATAGAGTCCCACCCACCCAAAGCACTCTTTACCCGCAAAAGTCAGAAGGAAAATCGCGGTGAACCGCCCAATCTGGCAACACTGGTGAGTGACGGCTGCAGATTCAGTGCTGATGCGGATATTTATGTTCAATTTTTGGAAAGTCCTGCGTGAATATCTATTTTTTTAAACAAAGTTGAACGTTCTAAGGTCTAAGGAGATTCAATCAGTAAAATGAAGACATCAGTTGAGTTTGTAATACATGTTAAAACAGAATAAAAGCCTTTTTGCGGCATAAAACCGATCTTTGAAGTTTTCTTGAACTAATATTAAAATCTCGTCTCGTTCTCGCGAACTCTGTAATTTGTCTCGTCTCGTCTCGAGAGTTTTGTGTATCGTTACACCCCTAGTGCCTTTCTATCTTATCAAGACACTCAAAGTACTTTACACTACAACCTGTGTCCTCATTTTCATTCAACCGAGGGGCCAAGATGGTGTAGTGGCAGGGCTTCCGACTTGGGACCCGAAGGACGCGGGTTCGCGCCCCGGCCACTACACACCTTGGGGTGTCTATGAGTGCACACCTAATTCTCCAGCTCCCCGGGCGCTTTCTATGGCTGCTCACTGCACCACCTGGTGGTGGTTGGGTTAAATGCAGAGACGAATTTTGTCTGTGTATGGGAAACATACACAGATGACAAAAAAGGACATTATTATTATTATTATTATTATTATTATTATTATTTATTTAGTCAGGTTAATCCCATTGAGCCTCGAGGACTCATGTACAAGAGAGACCTGGTTACAAACAAAGAATGATGACAACAGAAAAACAGCGACAGTAGACTTTCCTTGGACAATCAACAATAGACAATCATAAGAGAGGCATACAGATTGTTTTAACAAGTTAAAACAAAGATGTCAAAGTAGCAAAACAGATAGATTACCGTATAAGGCAAATATAGAAAACTAAAAACATTAGCCATTCATACAGCACTCTACTATATGTATCACATTCATACACCAATGGGACACACATCAGAGGCAATGAGGGGTTCATTGTCTTACCCAGGGACACTTTGGCATGTGACTGCTGGTGGAATCGAACCCCCAACTCTCACATTGAAGTACAATTACCCTAACCACTCAGCCATGGCCTCCCATTGAGTGATGATTGTATTGTCAGGTAATCAGCCTTTACTTTGGTAGAACAAGTCATTAAAGAACTTTGCTGTCTGATCGAAGCTAACCTGTAAAATGTTCCATCCTCCATACATGCATTCATCTTATGTGGAGAACTTGAAACTAGTTTCAATGAAAATACTTACAAAAAGATCCACAGAACTGTAAAAACATACATAGATCTACAAGATCTTACCTGGAAAATGAGTGAGTCTCAACACAAGGAGAGAAAACCCTGGTTGTGGAAAGAAAGAATGGTTTAGAAACAGGTTTTACACACTATACAATCTTGATGTTTGTGTATTTTCAGGACACAAATAACAGATAAAGTCAGAACCACAACATTCTTTAGAATCCCTTCTAGGATGTGCAAAATTGGCGACCAACTACAAAAACTTTCTTTCCGATAAAGGTTTCTCAACCAAGTACAGGTGGTCCCCGACTTACAAGCACATCGACTTATGAGGTTCCGAACTTACGAGCTGGCTAACGAACAGTAAAGTTGTACAGAACATACAGCACTGGTATGTGTTTTTAGATGAAAGTGTGTTAGCTAACCGTTTGTAAACAAAGTTCTGTGCATGTTTATGAACTAGTATGTACGTTTGTGTTGAAAAACGGGTGTTCGTAGTAGCGCTAGCATACATTTTCCGACTTACGACCGAAAATCCAGACTTACGAGCAACACGTGTTTCGGGTTCCGACATACGAGATTTCGTGTTACGAGCACCTCGTGGGAACGGAACTCGCTCGTAAGTCGGGGACCACCTGTAGTTTTTTTGTTTTGTTTGTGTGGAGGTAAAAACCTACCACAAAAACTAGACTGTTAATTTAGTAGAAAATCAACAGTGGATAAAATTATTGACCGCCATTCTCGACCAGATCGACTTTAAGTTGATCAAACTATGATGAAACAGTTTGTTCTTGTTTGTTTTGGGTTTATTACTGTTGGTTTTGTTTTCTGCTCTCCCCACACACCTGTTGAGAGTTTACTAATTGCCACACCTGCTATATGCATCGTCATCAAGATACATTTTGTTGGTGTATTTGTTTTTGTCAGATTGCTGTATTTTCTCATGTCATGATGCTTTTTTCTGTCCTGTCACTTTGGATTGAAAGTTTTGGACATTTTTTTTTTTCTGTTTTATTGTTTGTTTGTTTTTCTCTAATTTCAACCCCAAATTGTTCAAACCACCTCTGGACTGAGGTGGGCTTATTGACACGTATTCTACACATACCAAAGAAAGTTTAAAAAATGTAAGGTTTTAGTCTAACAAAGTACACCTGACTTAAATGAACTACATGTACATAAATGAATGGTTTGTATTAATATTTTAGGGTAAACCAGAGTGAAATATAGAGATTTATTACATATTCTGCCTGATGATTGGTGGTGTCTGACAGCTGATGTGCATCTTTCAAATTGACCTCATTTCAGTCTGCAAGGAAACAAATTAGTTAGGTCACAGATTACAGCCATACTGCATAAACGTGTATGAATGATTCTTTTAATAGCCTAATAAAATAAAATATAAAATGCCTTATTATGACAATATAGAATGATGAAATAGTTTTAACATGAAAAAAACGTGTTAAAGGATGGTCTTTTGTCTGTCCACAGTGCTTCATGTCATCTTTCCTATTGTCATGTTCACACACTCTCAGTGATTCCAGTTATGTATTTTCCATCCATCCATCCATCCATCCATCCATCCATCCATCAGCTTCCACTTGTTCTGAAGTCAGGTCTCGGGGGCAGCAGCTTGAGCAGGGAGGCCCAGATATCTCTTTCCATAACCACCCCTTCCAGCTCTTCTGGGAGGACCCCAAGGTGTTCCCAGGCCAACCGAGAGACGTAGTCTCTCCAGCATGCCCTGGGTCTTTCCCAGGGTCTCCTCCCAGTTGGACCTGACCAAAGCACCTCACTAGGGAGGTGCCATGGGAGCATCCTTACCAGATGTCTGAACCACCTCAACTGGCTCCTCTCGGTGTGGAGGAGCAGCGGTTCTACTCTCGAGTTTATCCTGGATGACTGAACATCTCACCTTACCTCTAAGGGAGAGTCCAGCTACCCTTTGGAGGAAATTAATTTCAACCGCTTGTATCGGTGATTTCATTCTTTCAGTCACTACCCAGAGTTCGTGACCATAGGTGAGGGCAGGAATGTAGACCAACCGGTAAACAGCTTTTGCTTACAGCTCAGCACCCTTTTCACCACAAGGGACCATCACAGATTCCACAATACTGCAGATGCTGCACCAATCCGTCTGTCAATCTCACACTTCATTCTTCCTTCACTTGTGAACAAAACCCAGAGATACTTGAACTCCTCCACTTGAGGCAGAACCTCACCCTCGAGCCAAAGAATTAGTATATATTTGGATAGTTAGTGGGGACGCTGTCTGCTCTGTGATACAGAGTCCTGATGACTCCTAACTTATGTTCCAGAGGGTGATGGGAGTCAAACTGCAAATACTGGTCTGTGTGGGTGGGTTTGCGGTACACCTCAGTTTGCAAATACTTTCTTGGACTGTGAGGTCTCAGTTTCTGATAGAGGATATTAATATCCTCTTTCAGAAACTGAGACCTCACAGTCCAAGAAAGCCAGCCTGCCATCTTTTACTTTTTCTTGTGTGAACTTGATATATTTATCCGCAGAGTTGATGTGATCAGTGAAATGTTGAACTTCTTGAGATTTAATTTTAACCCAGGTGTCATCAACATACACGAACCAATGACTTGGTGGTCTCCCTGAAAAGGACGTCAAGAAAACAATAGGAGAGACTGAAGACCCCATAGCACACCCATGTTTCTGCCTATAATTTTAATCCCCATATTTGAAATAGGTTGATACCTGGGCTAAAATTGAATCTCAGGAAGTCCAACATTTCACTGATCACATCAACTCTGTGGATAAATATATCAAGTTCACACAAGAAAAAGTAAAATATGGCAGGTTGGCTTTCTTGGACTGTGAGGTCTCAGTTTCTGATAGAGAATATTTGCAAACTGAGGTGTACCACAAACCCACCCACACAGACCAGTATTTACAGTTTGACTCCCATCACCCTCTGGAGCACAAGTTAGGGGTCATCAGGACTCTGTACCACAGAGCAGACAGCGTCCCCACTAACTCAGGAGCCAGACGGAAGGAGAAATCCCAAACAAAACATGGTTTGAGAGAGGAGTAAAGGAGGCCATCTTTGTGAAAAGAAACTGTCCATCATTAAACAGGGGTGGAGGCCTCCGGGGTCAACTGTCCCCCTCTTACAATGCTGTTATTGCTAGTATCACTCAGCCCTAGCAAACAACCATCAGGGTGCTAACAATCCATCATTAGGCTGATCGTCCTCCTTGATCATGTGAGCAGCTGGTTTCAGGCTGTCATTTCATTTCATTTCATTTATTTATTTATTTAAGTTAGGACAATGCATATTAATCAACATAAAAGCAGTTAGCATCAATGTAAATATGCCGGAGTTAGCACAATAGCTAATTTGCATCCGTTGTCCTAAGGCAGGTAAGAATAAGAAACGTCCCATAAAACAAAAGAGCGGAGAAAAATACAAACATCACCTATATAGCACATAACACAACATAAAATTACAATAAAAATATGATGCCATAAGAATAGACAAAGTAATCTACACATGAGTGCACTTCTGATTAGTTTTCAGCCAAAGTTTCAGAGATTTTTTAAAGCTGGAGTAGGTGCCACAGTTCCTGATGGAAACTGGCAGTGTGTTCCATGACTGTGTGCCTCTGATGGACACCACCATTTGGCCAAATTTAGTCCTGCGCCGCTGCACATCACAATCTCCTCTGGTCAGTGCTCTTGTGTTTACTGTACTTGTTTTTTTACTTATAAAATATATTAAAGGAGGAGGAGCAAGTCCATTTAAAACTTTAAAAATCAGGCAAACGTCCATAAAAATCTGATAGCTATTAAAATCCAAAATTTTGTACTTATTTATGATGTTGCAGTAATGATACTGTATTGGCTTTTTGTCAAAAATTTTCAGTGTTTTCTTAAAAAGAGACTTTAGGGGCTTCATGACGATCTCTGAAGTGTGAGACCATGTAGTATAACAATAGGCTATATGGCTGAAGATCATGGCATGCATGTAAGCCTTTGCTGATTCTGTTGTCAGAGAAGGTCTTATATGTTTGAAGTTTGCCAGATTAAGTTTAATTATATGTGAAATTCTCTTTACATGTTGCTTGAAATTTAGATTAGAATCAAAAATGACTCCGAGGTATTTAAATTGTTCAACCACATCTAATGTCTCGCCATTGACCAACACAGATGGATGCCCATCATCTGGTGGCAGCCGAGAGAAAAACATACAGACTGTTTTTTTAGTGTTGAGATGTAAACAAGAGTCCTGGAGCCAGTGAGACACCGGGATCATGGCACTAGAAAGCACAGCAGCAGCTTCATTTTTTGTTTTTCCATGAACATACAATACAGTATCATCTGCATATAATTGCATTTTTACAGTTTTGCAAACATTTGGCAAATCATTAACATATAGGCTAAATAAGATTGGTCCCAGTATTGAGCCCTGTGGGACTCCAGCTGAGCAGGTAAGAAAGGTAGATTGTGAGTTTTCTATTTGTACTGCTTGTTTTCTATCAGACAGATATGATTTCATCCAGCAGAGGGCACTATTAGAGAAATTAAAATGAGTTAGTTTAGCAAGAAGAATGTTGTGGTTGATTGTGTCAAAAGCACGTTTCAGGTCAAGGAACACAGCACCCACAAAGCCGCCCTGATCTAGAAGCTGTTTTAGATTTTCCAGAAGGTAACAGGTGGCTGTCTCTGTAGAGTGATACTTCCTAAACCCGAATTGCATGGGATGGAGAGAAGTTGGGCTTTCATTTAAATGCTCTGTTAACTGCAGAGCAACCCATTTCTCTGCAATTTTCGAAATGATTGGCAAAATACTTATAGGACGATAATTCTCTGGTTTTGTTTTGTCTCCTGTCTTAAACACTGGGGTAACCCTGGCAATTTTCCATGTGGATGGCACTACTCCGTATTTAATCGATTGGTTAATTATATGTGCAATTGGACTTGCAAGTGCTTCTTTATGAAGCTTAAAAAAATGACTTGTCAGGCCAAATATGTCTCTAGCCTTTGAGCCTTTTAGAGATGATATAGTTTTTATAACCTCAGTGACAGAGATTTCTTGTATACTAAATACTGGTTTATTGACATCTAGAGATTTATGTGGGATGTCAGGGTGTTTGAGATGCATTGTTAATTCTTCAATTGAACTAATAAAAAATGAATTAAACATATTAACAATTTTGCTTAAGTCATCTGTCAGTGCACCATTTACCTGAAGCTGTACATTTTTGAAATTATCAGTATTGTTGCGTCCCAGTAGCTTATTCAAATTTTCCCATATCACTTTCCCATTTCCATTTGCTCCTTTTATAATGTCAATGTAGAAAATAGCTTTTGCTTTACGTATGTGTTTTATCACTTTATTCCTCAGTGATGTAAAAATCTGACGATCAGTTGTAATTCCTGTACTCAAGGATTTCTTAAAGGCTCTATCTCTTTCTTTTATCAATTTTAAAATGTCACTGTTAAGCCAAGGTAAATGATTGTTCTGTTTTCCAAACTTGCCTATTTTTGTAAACTGGTTTAAAATTTCATTGACACTCTTGATAAAGTTGTTAGTACAGATCTCAGTATCTTTATATTCCAATACATTCGACCAATTTATTTGTTCAAGTTCAGTCTTGAGATGCTCTTGCAAATGTTTAGGTATAAAAAGGTAGGATCTATTTTTAGCAGTTGTGGCTGGATGCTGCCTATTAATTTTTCTTGAGCAGAAAATAAAATTGTGGTCAGAGAGACCAGATAGGAGGTTAAAAGTCTTCAAAATTCTATCAGGTTTGTTAGTGAATATTAAATCAATAGTTGTTTTGGACGTATTTGTTATTCTTGTTGGCCCATTTATGACCTTTGTTAAATTATACTTGTCAGCAAGTTGTTTCAATTTTCTCCTATCCAATTTCTTGTCCCAGTTGATGTTAAAATCACCCATAAGGATAATCTCCCTTTGAGAGTTGCAGTGGTTTAAAATAGTTCCAAGTTGATCATAAAATATATCCTTGGTAGATGGAGATCGATAAATACAAATCAGAGTGAATGACATTGTGTGTGACAGTGAAACATTTAAACCGATACATTCAAGATTAACTTCCCCTGGCCAACTGGTTGATCCACTGTGAGAGGGTGCTATCTATAATGCCGGGTACCGACCGGACTCGTTTCGGGCGGCGGAAGCGGCCGGTTTACATTGAAAGTCTATGTGGAGAGGCGTTGAGGCGCGGCGTATCGCGAAGCGGCGCGTTTTGAGTGTTTGAAGCGGCGCTTCAGCACGCGGCAGTTCCTTTCCGCGCACGCGCGCATCCGAAGCAACCTACGCGTTGAGCAGCGTCGAGCCGCCAAAGATCGACAAAGTTGATATTTTGCGGCTCGACGTTGCTCGACGCGTCCAGCAACCAATCGGGAGAGCCTCTGCTATGTGATGACACAACGACAACGGGACTTTTTTTGGACTTTTTAAACTTACCCCATCGAGCCTCCATGAATTGGAACCAGACTCCGGTAAGAAACTTGGAATTTTTACAGTTGCTGCTGTCCGCTCCAGCGTACGATTACCCCAAACATAAAAAAAATGTTTTAATCTCAACAAAGACTGTGGGAGCTGCAGTTCGGCTCGTAGAAAACCCACTCCAGTAGGAACGAGGCTCACGTGCTGCTGATTTGATCTGCCAGCAGCATGAAACACAACAACTCAACCCTGAAAACGAGCTAGACCCCCTCCTCTGCCTCCCCCCAGTGCGCGTCATCAGACGCGTCTTCAGTGGCTTTGTGTGAACGTGACAAGCGGCCAAAAGGGGGCGGCAGGAGCGTTTTGACAAGTTTGGTGGGTACCCAGCATAAGAATGTGCTGAATACAGCATCTCAGACTGAGGAAGTCTTTCGGAGTGTAGTGGACAAAACATTTCTACAATTTTTTTGTTTTGTTTTTTGAATGTCCAGAGGACCATACTTAACTTTTTTGGATTTTTCTGCCTGTATTATTGAGCATACGTCAGGATGTTCTCAAACTATTTATTTTCTATGCTTGGTTCAGACTTTAGTGGGTCAGATTGCTCAAATAGCTTTTGTTGAAATTTTCATACAGCAGATTTGAATACAGTACCGGTAATCCTTCTAGGGAGCAAATAAGGCAGCGACACAGCGTGAATCTGATGGGAAATATAAACTGCACCTCTTAATATGAGTGACCGTAAATATGAAAAGTGTGCAAATTAAAAATAAATCTATAAGTTTAATAACCAATATTTGTGTAGCTAGGGCATCATTTGGGTCTGATCCAGACTGTGGTCTCCCATTTAGAGAACCGCCACTCAATCTGTCATTCCATTTGCATTTGTCAAGTTTCATGAACTGTCCGTAAATTACTGTACATTGTTTGGATGTCAATACTTCTGAAAAAGTAAAGAAATAATTAGCTTTTTGTTGTTATAGCTGTATGCGGTGGGGTTTATATTTATGACTAAATCTCTGGTAATACCACAATAACTGTTTACTTTAATGTACTCATCTAAAGCTATAAATTATTATTTTTTATTTTCTTATTCTTATGGCGAGGGGTTTTCGGGCTGTAGTGTATATATTTCAGTTGTTATGTGTCTGCACTGAACATGTTTATGTTGTTGTAAATTAAGTTTGTGTCATGTGAGAGTAATAGACTTACTTTTTTTTTTACAGATTTCTAAATGCTAGTACTGTATACAGGTAGAAATCCGAAGGGATTGACGTTGTGTATATATTTGTTTTTTACGGATACGGAATATAAAACGGAGGAAACAGTTTCTTATTTAAAAGCTTGCAAAAATGATATTTTCAATCCGAGATATCCAGTCAAAGTGCAAATACATTAAATTTGAAAATAACAAATTTTTCCCTCTTTGTTTAATGTTTTGACAAATACTGTCAAACTGCAAAAGCAATTTAAAATCTTTTTTTTTTTTTACATTTTAAAGTGGCTTGAATTTTCAGGATATTTTCGTACCGTGTTTGAACCGTCACACAAAATAAGTCAAAATGGTCTCCGATTGTCTATCAGTAAAATAACTAACAATTCTTTAAAGATTATACTTACAGTAAACGGCTGTGTAGGTGGACCTCATCGTGATTCCAGTGCTTGAACATCAGTGATGGTTTAAATTTGAACATTGTGTTCATTACCGGTACACATGAAACCTGCCGTCAGTCTTGTAAATCACTTTTAATTTGCCTTCGACTTGTGCTGTGTCAATAGGAATGGTCTGATTTACAAATCAAATGCTTCCACGCTGCATCTTTGAGATCGGAGGAAACTGTTGACTTAATGTTGTAAAATTATGCGAAACTCAGGGAAACGTGGGACAAATGGGTTTTTAATGGGTTTTCTGATGTGAAATATCCTCCAAATTTACTAAAATCATATTGGTGTAAGTGGGGATTTGTTTTTGCCAGTTTTGTCTACGTTGTAACATTTACTGCTAAGAAAACTCATAGAATACTATCCCTAATTGAGACACACTTTTTGATGTACAAAGAGAACACATTTTCCCAAGGGGGAAACATTTGGGACAGCTGCATGCCAATCTTCCCAAAGATGGACTCCAGGAAATGTACTGCCATGTTTTTGTACAGTGCCCTGAGGCATTTATTGTGAACTGTGTTCTATATACAAAGTAAATGAACTGAATGAACCACAAGACTTCTGAAACTTTTTTTAACCAGGTGAGACCAAATTAGAGATGTTTACCCATAATTCATTCATTCATCATTTGACCTTTATTTAAACAGATAGATCACATTGAGCCTTGAAGACTCATTTACAAGTGAGATCTGTTCGACAGACCATAAAAGTGGTGAAAAATAACACGTTTGGAGACAAAAAAAAAATCCTAACACATTTTTTATCTCTGTTTGAAGGTTAAAAATGTGGTAATGAAAAAAAGTTTCGCACACAAGCACATAATGACGCCAACATTACGAAGAGGGCGGGGGGGACTCAAAGGCGGTTTGAGCAGCCAGCTCATAGATCTGTGCGCACTCAAGGTCGGCCAGAGGCGAGAGTCCTGAAATGATGACAGAATGTTTATTCAGCTGGGCTCCTCTGAAAAGTCCGTGGAATTCCTCAGTAGCAGGTTTGGGAAGGGGATGAGAGCATCAGGTTTACAAAACTTCTCAGGCGTGTTGAGATAAGACGGCCTATCAAGGCCAGTCGGGGAGCCGAATGTCAGATAAATACGATTGTTTTGGGAACAGGCAGAACTTTAATGACATCTACCTTTAGTCTGTGTCGGTCCATTCGCTTCAGAAATTTTCCAAATTAAAATGTCCACACCAATGGAACGTGCCTGAAAAAAATCCCGAGATCTAATCCATCCAGCCAAAAGTCTGGGTTTTCGAGACATGAACCAAGCCATCATGTAAGGCAGGCAGCCTGACCAGGTCCAGATTAGCCGCCGATGTCTTCCTTGTGTGTTGATAGACCAGGAACTAGCCAGGATTATTGAGCATGCATCAGGATTTCTTGGTTTGGTGTTTTCACATGATTTGATAATGATAATGTTGAAAACAAAGTTACTGTTCTGAGCATTGTTGGATTATTCTTGACCACTTGTAGCACATTTGTATGACAAGGTCTGTAGGTAAAATCCAAGTACAACAAAACATACTTTACGTATAATATAAACATACAGATTAACAGAGCAGATTTTCTGACAGTAAAATTTTAGGGGTTTGTGATGAACCTCAGAGCAACAAAAATGATATTGTGATTTCACTGAATGTGAGGTGATTCTTAGCAAAATATGACTTTTAACCTTGAATGAAACTTAAGAAAATTTGAAAGACTTTTTTTTTTAATCATCAGATTGATGGGAGAGACACCGTGACTCACCAACTTGAATATCTAGATACTTTGTTTTCTGCCTGAAGACCCTGAGCTTGTCTGGCATTATGTCAAGATGTGAAAACTTAGAGACAAAAAGAGACAGCGCTGCTCTAGTTTTTTTTTTTACAACATCCTTTTAAAAACAAAAAGGATAAAAGCAAAGAAGAATTAACTTGTACCTTATTTTGTATAAACAACCTGACTAAATCCTTAAAAAATGTAAGCCTTTTGCATCTTTGTTACAATTTAAAAGCTAGTTTATCAGTTAACATTCAGAAAGAGTTCATAAATATAGTCTCAGATGTACTGTGAAGTTAAAGGATTGTAGCCAGACCAGCTTGTCCCTGAAGTACGGTGTTGCACACTTCCTCTTGCCCATATATGGAAGACGCCGTGATAGAGCGCAGCTGGTCTGTTAGGGAGCCAGGTAATCAGCATTTACATTTAAAAGTAGGTAGATCACAAAGGAGATCAGATTCCAGGCTGATGCTGATGACTCGTGCAGATGTGACATACTGCTAGAGAGTGGCATACAGAGCACTGATCTCACTTTAGAGAAGGTAAGGGCTGTTTCTTTTGATTGTCGGGCTGGTTAATGTGTTTGTTTAACCTGATCTCTTTTGTGTGTAAGCTGCCCTGCTACTGTTTCAGTTTTGATTTATTTTTACTTTTAGTTTTTGGAAGGGTTTTTAACTATTTTTTTGTGTTAAGATTCTTAGACGTCTCCCACTTCTAGTGTGGTCATTTTATAAATGATGTTTTAAATTGTGACTATTTTTAATAAACTGTATTTAACTTGCAGCAGTGCCTCTGTTGATTCTTACAAACTTATCTGTGTAAAGAAGGGCCTAAGGCCCTCCACATATAATGAAAGCTGTACCTTAGGTCACAGACTGGCGTTGTTGGTAGGGCTTTGTAAGACAGTGGCACATGCTTGCAGAAATGTGTTTTACTGAGTTGAATGGGGCTAGGTAGGAGTAGTGTTTTTTGTGTGTTTAAAAAAAATAATTAAACTGAAACAGTAGCAGGTTCGACGAGGGACGTCTGATCAATCTGTGGTGGAACATGAAAGGAACTCTACGCTGTGGAACCATGGAGGAGCAGCTTCAGGAGCTGAAGGACATGTTGCATCACCTTCAGGTGGAGAACCAGAAACTTCAAGAAAAGTTTATGACTGATCAAGACTCTTTACCTTCTACCTCTAGTGGTGTGACAGGGAAGGGTCCCCAACCTGTCTCTGTGGGGGAAGTGCCAGTAATGGAACGGCTCTTTTACATCCCAAGGGAACGTTAATGTCCTGTTTTTAGAGGTACTGTTGGGATCGGGGTTATGGACTGGATAGAGGAGGTCCAATCCAGTGTACGGGTTGGACATCTATCTTCTCTAGACCAAGCCTATTTTGTGTTTGATCACCTGGAAGATGAAGCTAAAGAGGAAATACGATATAGGCCCCGGGCTGACAGAGAGGACCCTGAACGCATTTTTGCAATTTTACAAGAACTGTATGGTTGCTCCAAGTCTTATGTAACTTTGCAGGAAGATTTTTTTTCTCCAGAAGACAGGAAGAGGGTTGTTTTCTCATGCACTGTTTTGTTTAATGGAAAAGATTACTGCCAATGTACCAAATGCTGTTGTTAATGGTGCCATGCTTTTGATAGACCAGTTTGCTGAACATGTCCTTGATCCTACCTTACGTAGAGAATTGAAAAAACTAATTGGAGAAAACCCAGAGTGTATGCTTTTGGACATTAGGAAGGAAACAATTAGGTCGGAACAGGAGGGACAACCAGCTGAAGTAAGAAAAAGGAGCTACTCTGTACCATCATATTGTGCACTACATAGATCCCAAAGCAGTAGACCAGATTCAGAGGTTGTCTCAGGGTCTTCTGATTTGTCAGAAATAAAGGAAATGTTGTTAAAGCAACAGGATCAGATTAATCTGCTCTCTCAAAATGTGTTACAGTTGCAATCCATTTCAAGGTCCTCACATAGGCCATATTTGAACAGAACAACTCCCATTATCTGTAGGCGCTGCCAGAAACCTGGTCATATACTGTAGCCAGAAACTGTAATCAACAGAGGATGAACCTCGTCCTGCAGCATCCAACTCCACTACAAGGAGAGGCTGCGGTTGCTTACCAGCAGGTGGGAAAGCAGCCAAGCTGTCCAGATGTAACTCAACATGTGCTCCAGGTTGCAGTGTCCATTTTCCCCACCCATGCCCCTAATGATATCATCACCCTCCAAGAAGCTGATCCTACCATAAGTGTGTTTTTAAAGTCGTGGAGGACACAGAGACGTCCAGATAAAGCAGAAAGGGCCAGTTTCTCCCCAAATGGCCTGGAGCTACTTCAACAGTGGAACAAAGTGGTCCAGCTGAATGGCCTGTTATATCGCCGTACACAGCGTCCTGATGGGGGTGAGGATGTGCATCAATTGCTGCTGCTTGAGTCCTTGAAGGACGAGGTGACGAAACAGCTGCACCAAAGTCATGGACATCAGGGAGTGGAGCAGACCACTGAGCTCATTAGGGAGCGGTGTTACTAGCCTCTGATGCACAAAGAGATTAGAGATTGGTGCCAACGATGTGAACGTTGCACCTTGGCCAAAGCGACACACCCCCAGGCACGGGCAGCCATGGGCTATTTGTTGGCCTCAAGACCAAACCAAGTCTTGGCGATAGATTTTACCTTGAAAGAACCATCACAAGATGGTAAGGAAAATGTTCTCATCATGACTGATGTGCTTTCAAAATTTACCCAGGCTGTAGCAACCAAAGACCAGAGGGCCTTTACAGTTGCTCTTCAAGAGACTGGAGAAAGCTTGGGCCCCCTCCGACGGACGACAAGGAAAACGGCCGGTTAGCATTCAAACCCCCATCACCTTCCAGAGAGGCCAAGATGTAAGGTCGAAAGGGGCTACAGTCTCTCAGATCACTGGTGCTGATAGCAATGTGGCTGATATTTTTCGACCATGGTGTTAGTGGGTTATTTATATGTTGACGGGCCGTCAACACAAAAAGTTGGGGTAGATTGTAGCCTGGGCAGCTTGTCCCTGAAGTACGGTGCTACACACTTCCTCTTGCCCATATATGGAAGACGTCGTGATAGAGCGCTGCGCTCTATCACTGGTCTGTTAGGGAGACAGGTAATCAGCATTTACATTTAAAAGTACGGTAGGTAGATCACAAAGGAGATCAGATTCTAGGCTGATGCTGATGACTCATGCAGAGGTGACATACTGCTAGAGAGTGGCATACAGAGCACTGATCTCACTTTAGAGAAGGTAAGGGCTGTTTCTTTTGATTGTCGGGCTGGTTAATGTGTTTGTTTAACCTGATCTCTTTTGTGTGTAGGCTGCCCTGCTACTGTTTCAGTTTTGATTTATTTTTACTTTTAGTTTTTGGAAGGGTTTTTAACTATTTTTTTAGTGTTAAGATTCTTATAGACGTCTCCCACTTCTAGTGTGGTCATTTTATTAATTATGTTTTAAATTGTGACTATTTTTAATAAACTGTATTTAACTTGCAGCAGTGCCTCTGTTGATTCTTACAAACTTATCTGTGTAAAGAAGGGCCTAAGGCCCTCCACATATAATGAAAGCTGTACCTTAGGTCACAGTACGTTAAAAGCTCATTCACCTTGTCCTAAAAAGGACTGTTAATATACAGAACTGAAGCTAAATGAAGTGAAAGACATCCAGGTTCCCTTCAGGAATGGTTCCTGTCCACAGAGACTCTTTGCAGGGACAGATTAGGGTGCGTTACTGGAAAACTCTGCACGTTTCCCATCCTTTTCAAATTCTGGGAAGACAAAAATAAATGGGTAGATCAAAACCGATGAATATTCTAATTAGTCTTGAATTATTTACCAGTTAAAAGAACAACTGATTTGTTACATGACATGTTACATAACAAGAAATTTCAGTTTTACTTTTGATTTATCTCAGGGTTATTACTTATGTCTAAAGATTTTCTTACAGTTCATCCATGACCAAACATTTAATCTACAACATGTGAAAACCACACAGAGAATACAAAACTGAAAGTTATGCACCATAACTCATGTTCCCTGAAGGAAGGGAACGAGGTGCAACATACTTGCTATGGAAATTGGGTCCCCGCGCGATTACCTGAAGGAATATACTCACGCCTTTACGGCAGGGGCGTCACCGCCGCGCCAGAGGCCCCACCCTCTGGGTACTTAAGCGGCTTGCGCCCCTCCATCTTTCTCCAAAGTTGCACTTCACCGAGCTTTCAGCATTGAAAAGGGCCAGCTATGTTGCACCTCGTTCCCTTCCTTCAGGGAACATGAGTTATGGTGCATAACTTTCAGTTCCCTTTCAGTTGGTCTCTCGGTGCAACATACTTGCTATGGGAACGTAATCCACTCACGCCCTTGAAATGCTCAGTGAAATGCATGCTAGAGTGAACGTCTGCCTGTGACCAACAGGTACCTCAAGGCCGCTCTCTACTGTATGTTAGAAAGGACAGCCTGAGTGACGTCACCTGCAGTAACATCCAAACTGTAATGCTTTTTCAAAAGTATTTAATGAGCTCCAATTCGCAGCAGCAAAGATGTCTGCGACTGGCACACATTTAAATAATAACCAGGAAGTGGCCAAGCCCCTAGTGGAGTGAGCATGCACTCCAGAGGGTACTTGTTGACCTTTGCTACTGTATGCCCTCTTAATGGCCTCGGTCACCCAATGTGAGAGGCGTTGTTTTGATCGGGCTCTCCCTGTAGCAGGTGCTGCAAAGCAGACGAACAGTTGGTTTGTTTTCCTCCATTCGGCTGTTCTCTGCATGTAGGTGTGTAAAGCCCTCACTGGGCAGAGAGCCTGTAGCCTTTCCTGTTCCTGAGTAAGAACAGGGGCCGGTGGAATGGAGGAGAGATCAAAGTCTAGACTCCTGTGGTACAAGGTCAAGACCATGGGGGTGTATGCGGGATTAGGCCTTAAGGTGACTTTTGACCCGTCAGGAGCGAATCTGGTACACATTGGATGTACAGATAATGCGTGGAGGTCACCCACGCGTTTCGTTGAGCAAAGTACCAGGAGTAGAGCAGTTTTGTAAGATCTTAACCTCACTCAGTGGCTCGAATGGAGGGTCACAGAGAGCCCCCAGGACCAGGCCAAGATCCCAACCAGGGGTCAGGGTCCTGCTGGGTGGATTGATCCGAAGGACACCCCTCATAAAACTTATTATGATTGGATGTGCTCTGGGTGTCTTGTGTCCCCAGCCTTCATGGCAGGCTGAGATCGCTGAAAGGAAAACTTTAATCGTTGAATAAGAACAACCTTTTTCCAGTAAATCCTGAAGGAAGGTCAGGAGTTGAGCCAAGTCGCATGCATAAGAAATAATATTTCTTTTTGAGCACCAGGCTTCAAAGATGCGCCACTTTTGTGCGTATAAAGATTGTGTTGAGCCAGCACGGGCATTCTGTATGGTCAATACCACATTTTCTGGCAATCCTGTCGCTATCAACCTGTCCTTTTCAGCCAACAAGCTGAGGCTTTTGGTTGTTCCTGGCCTAAGTTGTTGTATTGCTCCTTCTGGTGACACAGAAGCTGTTAACCTCTGGGGGTCAACCAGATTGGGAAGGCCTTCTTGTTGACGTGCTCCCAAGTTACCCTGCTCAGGGTTAATTGGGGACTGATGTAGCCTGTCAACTTTATTAGACAGGTTTGGAGTGGAAAATATATTTTCCTCCTCCAACTCTGGAGTTCTGTCGTGAGGCTGCGAGTTATGTAAACGAGCAGATCTCCTAACTCCAATCCGATCCTTGTGATGGTCCAGTTTACTGGTCCTCTGCTTCAGTGGAGCGTTGGCACAAGACAAACCGACCGTGTTCCGTGTATCGCCCCCTGGGGGAATTATTTTTGAAAGTAGTTTTGGATCAGCACAGACCGGGGAGAGACGTGCTGTCTGAGTACTACTCAGGCATTTCATGTCCCTTGTTAATAACAAAGGAGCAGCTGCACCGTGCGAGCGTGGGGGTGTACCTCCCGGTTTTGCAGACTTGAGATTATTTGATGATAAGGAGCTCAGTTCCTCTTGAAAAACAGGAAGAGAAATCTGATTAGGCTCTGGTTTGTTTATACCTACAACCGACTGAAAACAGTCATTGTTTTGAAGGTGTGAAAATTGTAGCTGCCTGCGGGCGTCTGATGAAGCCCTCCCGTTGTCAGACATTGTCAGCTTGCCTCTCTGAGGAGCTGACATGTCACGTGTTCATCTGGTAAGTGTATTGGCTCTCCCGTTGTTCACAATGGAACTAGGGTTTGAACACGTGACCCTCCCCACCTGTCTTCCTGAGAGGTGTGGAGGGGGGGTTCGCAGACGCCTCTGCGTCTGCTCATTGCAGAGGTGCTCTTCTGGGGCTTATCAATTATGCTAATACCCCGTGGGCCGTGAGAGAGAGGGGAAAAAAGGCCCTCTCTTTTTATGACAGCTTGCAGGTCGGAGACATGTTCTGTGTTATTGTTGTTTGTGTTGTTGTTGTTGTTTTTTTCAATAGAACAGAGAGGAGCTGTTTCATGAACGTTATTCGTGCTTTTGTGCAATTACGTACATGATTTTATGTCACTCACAGCAGAGAAGGCATGATTTGTGCATGCTGAACAAATACCAGCTGATTGTACTGTGTTACAAGCAAAGTCCGGACATGAAGGGATCATTCCCGTTACCACGTGGGCGGGTGACCCTGTAATGTGGACACGTGGACCTGGTTCATCAGGCACGTTTCTTTCTGTTGTCCCGGTTCGCCAAGGAGTCCCTATGTTTGGTCGCCTGGGGCCTCATGTATCAACCGTGCGTGCGCACAAAAACATTGCGCACGTCACTTTCCACGCAAAACCCCGTATGTATCAAAACTGAAATGAACGTGAATATCTGCGCATCCACGTACATTTCCACGCCAGCTCCCCTGCTTGCGTACGCACGTTTCTGTGGTTCTTGTTCCTTTGGCGACACTTACAGGTGCTTCTGAGAAACTGAAGCCCCACAGTCTGTGGTTGACTTTAAGAGCGGCTTGAAGACCTTTCTTTTTAACCGAGCATACTCTTCCTCCTCATGATTCTACTTTTGATCTTAGTTGATACTGTTGTTGATTTTAACTGTTTTATTATTTGTTTTATCGACATTTAATTCTGTTGCACTTTGTAGCACTTTGAGATTTCCATTAATGAAAGGTGCGTTATAAATTGAATTCATTATTATTATTATTATTATTATTATTATTATTATTATTATTATTATTACTATTAACTGTTCATGATGTGAAAATGATTAATATTCCCACCAAACACACGATTAACAAGTACATCCACATGGACGCGCAAAGTTGTGCAAAAAATAAATGTAACAGGAACGGATACATTCAGCCTTACTGGAGGATATAGATAGTGTAACACGCAGAGCATTTATTTATAAACAGATATAATTCTCTGATCTAGGATATGGCTTATCAGCCGTTTTCAGAAATAATCATTTTTCAGTTTGGCACTGCATGCGCACTGGCGCAACACAGGGGCCGCGCATCACGCGTGCACGTGCAGAAACTGGGGTTCCACAGGAGCTTAGAGGGAGCTGGCAGGTCGATCAGGGCTGTGCCAGTCCAGTCCACACAAAGCCGATTCATGTCCAATGGAATGGTCTCATCCATATGATCCCAAAGGCTGAGTTATGGTCGCGCTTTGAGCGCGCGTGCACCCTCGCCGGTGTTACACGGCAGTGGAGGTGTGTCATTATCTGTGTTTATTGTAGATGTCTCCAAAATGACACGTGAAAGTACACCATTTATAACTTGTATGGGAGTACTGTAAAAGCTTCACAGACAGACAGATTGCGCACAAGGCTGCAGCGCGCGCTTTGGAGACTCCAACATCACGTCATGTCATGAAAAGTCTCCACTGAGACGCAGAGACTCGTTTCTTCATATCATCTATTAAATAAACGAAGATCTATGTTCTAGCAAACATCCAAGTAAGTTCCTCTGTGTTTACAGTAATTATGGTAATTAACTCGTGCGCAAAGTTAATATTTTCACTCAGAATGAATGAATGAGCCGGTGGCGCACCTGACAGCAGCGTGCGCGCACACGAATACCGGCACACAATCACTCGTTCTTTGCGTGATGAACACAGTTTATTACTATTCTTACTTAGGATGTTTGTCCTCACTCATATTATATTAAATCCATTGTTTTCCTGAATCTAGAAATGATTTCTGATCGCGCAGGGATCAAACAAACATGTCCTTCACACATGCAGGAAGTAATTTGCATCTGTTTAACATATGTAAATGTAGGCGTGTCAGGGGAGGTGTCTGACGTGCGCTCAGTTCCACGTTCATTGTGATGTACAAAAGGAATGTGCGTGGATACCGGTGTACGCACAGCTTGATAAATCTGGATTTTTTTGTGCGTAGACACTTTTCTGGATTTGACCGTACATCACTTTTCAGTAAGAAATCCACGCAAGTCTTTGATACATGAGGCCCCTGGTGGGGAACAAACCTGTTTTTGCTCCATGCGTGCTCGGTATGAGGTGGACCCTGGGAGGGGTCTTTGCCTGGGCTCCTCCTCGTATGTAGGCCGCTTCTGCGGCAGGGCATGGGATGCTGAGTGGTGCCGAGGTTGCGTAGGTCTGCTACCAGCAGACTCCTTTGGGGGGGTGAAACTTCTACGGGGAATGCCCACCTGGAGAGCTTCGGCCTGTCTGCGTCTTTGGTCCAGCTTGGTCTGAATTCGCTCCAAAGCTTTCCCAAACAATACCGCCAACTCTATCGAGTGGTGGAGAAAAGGCACCTTCTGTCTCTCTGGGAGATCCTGTCAGCGTCATCCAGAGGTGGCGGATCGCGATAATCACTTCCGCCATTCCCCTGCCTTGTGCAACAGCAGCTGTCCCCATCATACGGAGCACTAAGTCTGTTGCTCTACGGGCTTCATCCAGCAATTCGGCAGCCGCCTGCTTGTCCGTTGTCGTTTGGAGTTGTTGCAGTTTTTCGGCTAGGTAAGCCTGCATTAACGCGGACGCGTTCATGGCACGTGCCGCGAGTCCCTGAGCCCTGTAGCATTTTTCTAGAAGAGACGCCGAGGCCCAGCAAGCCTTGCTGGGAAGAGTTGGTTTTGTTCCTGATGATTTAGGAGCCAGGTGAGACGCTAGAGTGTCCTCAATCTGAGGCACGTTAGCTATTCCCACTTCATCCATCCCATCCACATCGAGGAACTGTGAGAGGGGGAGAAGCATGAGGGCTCGTGGCTGGGTCCAGGTGCGCGTTAGTTCTGTCAGAAAATCCGGGAACACAGGCGTCTTTTGCCTCGTGGCGGGCTGCTGCTTCGAGTAGAAATAGTTTCCTGCCAGCCTCGTGACCTGTTGGCGAGGCGGAGGTTCAGGCCATGGGATGTTCAGCGCGTCCGTTGCTCTGTGGCACAAGTCGAACAGAGCAGGGATAGAAAAGTCAGTTTCTGGGAGCACAGGTACTAGGGTCTGAGAGAGGTCTTCACCCTGATCCTACAGTTCCAGGTCCGCCTCCTCTGTTGAAAATTCGCCCGAGGCTGAAATCGAGATCTCGTCCTAGTTCATCATGCCCCGGGTGTCAAATTTGACTGTTAGGTCCACCATGGGAGCCAGCACGTCCGGGCTGTCGCACCATTTGACGCGTGTGCTGTCATGTAGAGCCATGTTCTCGAGTTCCAGTGTAGGAGTGAGGGGCTCCGTGGTGTCCGCGTCCGCTGGAGTCGCTGAAGAGCCCATGGCCTTGGCGACGAGGTCAACCCGATGCCGCAGCACCGCATCCATCACGAGGCTGCAGTGTGGACAAAAGTCGGGCGCATCCAGTGCTGTTTTAGCATGCAGCATCCCCAAGCAGATTGGACAGGCCTCGTGGGTGTCAGTTGCTGCAAGGGAAAAGCCACATCCGCTGGGACAGGTACGCGAGGTTGGGCTCGGTGTCCCGCTGGTTTTCCTTGGAAGTCTCGCCTTTCGCTTTCCCTTCTCCAGAGGCATGTCCGAGATGAGGCGAGCAAGTCCTTCCAGAATCTTCTTTTTTCTTGAAAAGTCTCCTCTGTCGCGTCGCTTTCGCTGACTAGCTCGCTAGGAGTTAGCGAGGTAGCTTTTTTCTTGTGGCGTAGTTAGCGCCGTCGAGCGAAGCAACCTGTAGAGAGAGGAGAAAATACTTCGGGGTTAAGAGAAATGTGCCGGACTAGTTTTCTCTAGCCTAGTAGTACGCAGGAAAAATTGTCTGTGCGCTCTGTGTAGGGAGCAAGCTCACCTCTGGTTGAGCGATGAAGCAACACAGAAGTCCCGCGAAGAGGTAGTTCAGGTTTAAGCGAGGTGAAGGGCAAAAAGAGAAAGATGGAGGGGTGCAAGCCGCTTAAGTACCCAGAGGGCGGGGCCTCTGGCGCGGCGGTGACGCCCCTGCCGTAAAGACGTGAGTATATTCCTTCAGGTAATCGCGCGGGGGCGCAATTCCCATAGCAAGTATGTTGCACCGAGAGACCAACTGAAAGGGAACTGGACTCTAACCTTTCAAACAGATGAAATTGAAACGATCCCAACATGGAAGATCCCTCCAGTAGAACAGGTCACTGGTGTCCATGCCTCCACAGGGACTAGAGACTTGCCAGATATATATGTGCTCCCATTTGACGTAGTACATGGAGGCACCTGACATCCAAAACCATTCGTTTCTTCTTAGATATCTATGGAAGACAAGAAAAAAACGGGAACTAGCAACCCTTGAAGAAATGTATGCCATTTGACATACTGTATATGGGAAAGTCTTAAATCTGCTAGTACTCTATGTATATGTTGGGGATGACGCAGTTATTACCATTCCAAAATTTCAGCGGGTTCGGATGTTGTCAGTCCATAGAATGGGGTTATCAACTGTTATCATCCCCATTCGTAGTGGAGAATAGGTAACCTACTACCTACTAGCATGTTTAACATAACGTTATCAGCGTTATAATCGCTGTGAGTAGGCAGCGTGTTTCCATCAACCCGGAATTGTAGCGTTTTTTTTTTCAGCTTATGTGACAGTTTTCCTCAACCTAACCTTAAACCTGACCCAGAGGACCAACCCTAAACCTAACCCAGTTACCCTTGTGCCTCAACCCAACCAAGACCCTAAACCTAACCCAAGACACTTTCCTCAAAAGTTTAACACTTTGCTAAAGACGGAGCCTGCTGTCATTGCTTGTAACGGTGACAACGTACCTTTAAACCTACAGTAAGGGCATGCTGAGCGATAGGAATAGGGGTGATAATAGGGGCCATTTAATGGACTGATAACATCCGAAGCGGGTGAAAATTCTGAGTGATAATAGTGGTAGACCCTTCCACCGTTTTTTCAGCTATGGTGAACAAAACAGGGTGTCATATTGGTATAATGCCATCCATCCGTTCATTCATTATCTTCTGTTGGTTCCGAAGTTGGGTCGTGGGACCAGCAGCTTGAGTAGGGAGGCCCAGACATCTCTTTCCACAGCCAACTCTTCCATCTCTTCTAGGAGGACTCCAAGGCGTTCCCAAGGCGTGGTCTTTCCCATGGGTCTCCTCCCAATCGAACATGCCCAAAGCACCTCCTTAGGGAGGCGCCCAGGGAGCATCCTTACCAAATGCCTGAACCACCTCAACAGGCTCCTCTTGATCGAGCAAAATGGGTTTGCCTTCTTGTAGGCCCACCATCGGCAGGAGGGACCATACGAGTCAGGTGCACGACTCCATGGGCAGTGGCCAAAAGTCTGGGCCTTGGCGCTCTGACCTAGGTTTGCCAAAGTTGGCTCTTGGGACATGGAATAATAGCGAAATTGACATTTTAATGTAATTCAAATCAGACCAAATACCTGCGCAGTCCCAGCCAAACATGTCTGGTTGGAGTGGAGATGGAATTTGCCTGGGCTGTAGCATTTTTTAACAGTTCCTCTACCCCACGTTGCTCCTGCTCATTCCGTATGCTCAGCAGGTCCCAGTAGTATTTCCTGCAGTACAGCAAGGCATCCGACCAGCACAGCTTTTCTTCCACAACTTCTATTTGTCTCCCCATCACCTCTGCGCTGAAGGATGACAAAGGAGCTGCTGGTTCTGGGAAAATTTATAAATGAAGGTGAAATCAGTATAACTTTGTTTGAATTGCTAAAATTGATTTTTTTTTTAAAGTAAGCCTTGGATTTACCAACCTCCATATACTTCCAATTCACAAAGTGTCAGAATATTGTAAGCAGCACTGAACACGTTTACCACCCGGCCCACCATCCCTGTGCAGTTGAAAGATGTTGTGCCCCCAGAAGGTATGGAGGGGATGACAGCACACCTGGGAAAATACATTGTGTGAAATTAGTTTGTTAATATAAATATAAAAGCAACACTTGTTTTTCTCCCACATTTCATTAACTGAAGCTTTGAAATACCTGGGATTGTTATTGCCATGGTTCTCCAAGGAATTCCCAATGAGGATTTCAACATTATTGAGTTTCCAACTAAACTCATTTCTGTTGCTGACACTAATGGATGTGATTCTGTACACAACCGGTAACAGCAGAGACCACCACTGCCTCCACGCTTCATATGTATGAGTGCAGGATCCATGAAAGTACTCTGGGTCTCGGTTCCCATCAATTGCTTTTGAAGCGTAGCCAGCGTAGAGCTCTGATGACTGAGAAGCTTCTCCGGTGGGCGCCACGTTTTCCAAGGAATGAGCTTGGTGGCAGAAGAAATTAACAAAAACATTTTTTTTTGTCTTGCACAAAATTCTGGTCTCCAACTTTTGTAACACACATTTTATGGTACAGTACAATACAATAATTGAAGGTCTTTCTTGTAAATGAGTCCCTGAGGCTCAATGGGATTAACCTGTATAAATAAAGGTTGAATTAATAATGTTTTTTTTATTTTATACAGCTTTTAAAACACAAGTTGAACAATGCCTAAATAGATTATGATTGCAACAGATTCTTTATAAATCACTTGTGGTACAAACAAACTAAATACAGTATTGACCAGCTCCACCAATAATTTGTGCCACTGAGGAACTATGAGGGTTAAGTCATGCAACACAGTGCTAATTAAAGAAACAATGCAACCTTATAGGTAGAAATAAAAATAATGCAAGCTTTCAACCCTCAAAGCATCTGGTTTACCTTTTTTTTTAGAAGCTCACAGGGAATTTGGTTATGTTTAAGAAATTAATGGAGCCTCATGAATGTCATTTGCCACTTAGTACCCGTCAAGTGTTGAAAAATAAAATACTAGCTTAGATTTAAGTTAAAAAATGGTTTAAAGGGGGATTTTGACTGAAATAAAATTAGAAATTTTGAGGTATAATTTGTCAAGCACTTGTACTATTGGTGTAAATGTGATTTTCATAAACTAAAAAGCTTCTCTAAGAATTTTTTTCCTCCATATTTGGGCGACAGAACATTTACCTTTACTTATATAGCGTCTTTCTATCTTATCAAGACACTCAAAGTACTTTACACTATAATCTGTGCCCTCATTTTCATTCAACCTTTATTTAGTCAGGTTAATCCCATTGAGCCTCGAGGACTCATGTACAAGAGAGAACTGGTTACAAACAAAGAATGATGACAACAGCGACAGTAGACTTTCCTTGGACAATCAACAATAGACAATCATAAGAGAGGCATACAGATTTTTTTAACAAGTTAAAACAAAGATGTAAAAGTAGCAAAACAGATAGATTACTGTCTAAGGCAAATGTAGAAAACTAAAAACATTACCCATTCATACAGCACTCTACTATATATATCACATACATTCATACACCAATGGGACACACATCGGAGGCAATGAGGGGTTCATTGTCTTACCCAGGGACACTTTGGCATGTGACTGCTGGTGGAATTGAACTCCCAACTCTCACATTGAAGTACAATTACTCTAACCACTCAGCCACAGCCTCCCATTGAGTGATGGTTGTATTGTCAGGTATCAGCCTTTACTTTGGTAGAACAAGTCGTTAAAGAACTTTGCTGTCTGATTGAAGCTAACCTGTAAAACGTTCCACCCTCCATATATGCATTCATCTTATGTGGAGAACTTGAAACTAGTTTCAATTTACAAAAACATCTACAGAACGGTAAAAACATACATAAATCTACAAGATCTTACCTGGAAAATGAGTGAGTCTCAACACAATGAAGGAAACCCCTTGTTGTGGAAAGAAAGAATTCTTTAGAAACAGGTTTTATGCACTATACAATCTTGATGTTTGCGTATTTTCAGGACACAAATATCTAAGTCAGAGCCACAACATTCTTTAGAATCCCTTCTAGGATGTGTGCAAAATTGGCGACCAACTACGAAAACTTTCTTTCTGATAAAGGTTTCTCAACCAAGTCGTTTTTTTGTTTTGTTTCGTTTGTGTGGATGTAAAAACCTACCACAAAAACTACTAGACTGTTAATTTAGTAGAAAATCGATAGTGGATAAAATTATTGACCGCCATTCTCGACCAGATAGACTTTAAGTTGATCAAACTACCATGAAACAGTTTGTTCTTGTTTGTTTTGGGTTTATTACTGTTGGTTTTGTTTTCTGCTCTCCCCACACACCTGTTGAGAGTTTACTAATTGCCACACCTGCTACGCATCGTCATCAAGATACATTTTTTTGGCCCTGGATTGTATTTGTTTTTGTCATATTGCTGTATTTTCTCATGTCATGATGCTTTTTTCTGTCCTGTCACTTTGGATTGAATGTTTTGGACATTTTTTTTTTTCTGTTTTATTGTTTGTTTTTCTCAAATTTTAACCCCAAATTGTTCAAACCACCTCTGGACTGAGGTGGGCTTATTGACACGTATTCTACACACTTACCAAAGAAAGTTTAAAAAATGTAAGGTTTCAGTCTAACCATGTACACCTGACTTAAATGAACTACATGTACATAAATGCATGGTTTGTATTAATATTTTAGGGTGGTAAACCAGAGTGAAATATAGAGATTTATTACATATTCTGCCTGATGATTGGTGGTGTCTGACAACTGATGTGCATCTTTCAGATTGACCTCATTTCAGTCTGTAAGTAAACATATTAGTTAGGTCACAGATTACAGCCATACTGCATAAATGTGTATGATTGATTCTTTTAATTGCCTAATAAAATATAAAATGCCTTATTATGACAATATAGAATGATGAAATAGTTTTAACATGAAAATGGATGGTCCTTTGTCTGTCCACAAAGTGCTTTATGTCATCTTTCCTATTGTCCTGTTCACACACTCTCAGGGATTCCAGTTTGTATTTCCATCCATCCATCCATCCATCCATCCATCCATCCATCCATCCATCCATCAGCTTCCACTTGTTCTGAAGTCAGGTCTCGGAGTCGGGGGCAGCAGCTTGAGCAGGGAGGCCCAGACATCTCTTTCCATAACCACCTCTTCCAGCTCTTCTGGGAGGACCCCAAGGTGTTCCCAGGCCAACCGAGAGACGTAGTCTCTCCAGCATGCCCTGGGTCTTCTCCCAGTTGGACCTGACCAAAGCACCTCACTAGGGAGGTGCCCAGGGAGCATCCTTACCAGATGTCTGAACCACCTCAACTGGCTCCTCTCGATGTGGAGGAGCAGCGGTTCTACTCTCGAGTTTACCCTGGATGACTGAACATCTCACCTTATCTCTAAGGGAGAGTCCAGCTACCCTTTGGAGGAAATTAATTTCAACCGCTTGTATTCGTGATTTCATTATTTCGGTCACTACCCAGAGTTCGTGACCATAGGTGAGGGTAGGAATGTAGACCAACCAAAACAGCTTTGGCTTACAGCTCAGCACCCTTTTCACCACAACGGACCGTCACAGATTCCACAATACTGCAGATGCTGCACCAATGGTAAATGGTAAATGGAGCTTATTTATATAGCGCTTTCCAGCCCCCTGTGAGGAGCCCCAAAGCGCTTTACAATACCAACCATCCACCCATTCATACACACATTCATACACCGGTAGCGGTGACTGCCATGCAAGGCACCTTCCAGTCCTACCGGGAGCAATTGACCAATCCGTCGGTCAATCTCATACTTTATTCTTCCTTCACTTGTGAACAAAACCCAGAGATACTTGAACTCCTCCACTTGAGGTAGAACCTCACCCTCGAGCCGAAGAGTTAGGATATATTAGGATAGTTAGTGGGGATGCTGTCTGCTCTGTGGTACAGAGTCCTGATGACTCTTTTAACCCAGGTGTCGTCAACATACCTGAACCAATGACTTGGTGGTGTCCCTGAGAAGGATGTCAATAGGAGAGACTGGATACCCCATAGCACACCCATGTTTCTGCCTATAATATTGCTCCCCATATGTGAAATAGGTTGACACCTGGGTTAAAATTAAATCTCAGGTATAGTCCAACATTTCACTGATCACATCAACTCTGTGGATAAATATATCAAGTTCACACGAGAAGATGTAAAAAATGGCAGGTTGGCTTTCTTGGACTGTGAGGTCTCAGTTTCTGATAGAGGAAATTTGCAAACTGAGGTGTACCGCAAACCCACCCACACAGACCAGTATTTACAGTTTGACTCCCATCACCCTCTGGAGCACAAGTTAGGAGTCATCAGGACTCTGTATCACAGAGCAGACAGCATCCCCACTAACTCAGGAGCCAGACAGAAGGAGAAATCACACACAAGACAGGCTCTAGAGAAATGTGGATATCCTAACTGGGCCTTCCTGAAAGCAGAGAAGAAACACAGAGTGAATCTGATGGGAAATAAAACTGCACCTCTTAATACAAATGACCGTAAATATGAAAAGTGTGCAAATTAAAAAGAAATCTATAAGTTTAATAACCAATATTTGTTTAGCTAGGGCATAATTTGGGTCTGGATCCAGATTGTGGTCTCCCATTTAGAGAACCGCCACTCAGTCTGTCATTCCATTTGCATATCTGTCAAGTTTTATGAACTGTCTGTAAATTACTGTACGTTGTTTAGATGTCAATACTTCTGAAAAAGTAAAGAAATAATTGGCTTTTTGTTGTTATAGCTGTATGCGGTGGGGTTTATATTTATGACTAAATCTCTGTTAATACCACAATAACTGTTTACTTTAATGTACTCATCTAAAGCTATAAATTATTATTTTTTATTTTCTTATTCTTATGGCGAGGGGTTTTCTGGATTGGGTTGTATATATTTCAGTTGTATATGTCTGCACTGAACATGTTTATGTTGTAAATTAAGTTTGTGTCATGTGAGAGTAATACAGACTTTATTCTTTTTAACAGATTTCTAAATGCTAGTATACAGGTAGACATCCGAAGGGATTGACGTTGTGTATATATTTGCTTTTTACGGATACAGAATATAAAACAGAGGAAACAGTTTCTTATTTAAAAGCTTGCAAAAATGATATTTTAAATCTGAGATATCCAGTCAAAGTGCAAATAAATGTAATTTGAAAATAACAATTTTTTCCCTCTTTGTTTAATGTTTTGACAAATACTGTCAAACTGCAAAAGAAATTTAAAATCTGTTTTTTTGTTGTTGTTTTTTTACATTTTAAAGTGGCTTGAATTTTCAGGATATTTTCGTACCGTGTTTGAACCGTCACACAAAATAAGTCAAAATGGTCTCAGATTGTCTATCAGTAAAATAACTAACAATTCTTTAAAGATTATACTTACAGTAAACGGCTGTGTAGGCGGACCTCATCGTGATTCCAGTGCTTGAACATCAGTGATGGTTTAAATTTGAACATTGTGTTCATTACCGGTACACATGAAACCTGCCGTCAGTCTTGTAAATCACTTGTAAATTGCCTTCGACTTGTGCTGTGTCAATAGGAATGATCTGATTTACAAATCAAATGCTTCCACGCTGCATCTTTGAGATCGGAGGAAACTGTTGACTTAATGTTGTAAAATTATGCGAAACTCAGGGAAACGTGGGACAAATGGGCAATCTGGGATTAACGATTATGTAAAGAGATCAAATTACCAGTTCAAACATGAAAAGTCCAACTATTTTGACTTATTTAAAGTTTTTAATGGGTTTTCTGGTGTGAAATATCCTCCAAATTTACTAAAATCATATTGGTGTAAGTGGGAATTTGTTTTTGCCAGTTTTGTCCACGTTGTAGCATTTACTGCTACGAAAACTCAGAATACTATCCCTGATCGAGACACACATTTTGATTTACAAAGAGAACAATTTTTCTCAAGGGGGAAACATTTAGGACAGCTGCCAATCTTCCCAAAGATGGACTCCAGGAAATGTCTACTTCGCTTCTCGGCAAGGCTGGTCGCATCTCCTTTTGCTCCTAAACCTCCCTGGTTTCCCCCCCCCTGCTTCTGCATTTGTCTCGTCTGTTACTCTTCAGCGCTCGCTCGAACCAATTTGGGATGGATTTATGTGCGTGGACTGTTTTCTGGGCTATTTCATCTATCGATACTATCGATAACAAAAATTTCCGCGAAGCGCACTGGCCAGGGAGAGCCAGGGCGCCCTACCGACACGCATGCGGTGAGCTACATTATGGACTCGATGAGCAGGCTAATGTAACTGTCCGCTCTCTCTGTCGAGGACGTGGAATCTCTGTGGTTTATTGGGATACTGGTGGCTGTCTGCCACTGAAGGGCTGAGGAGGACATGAGATCCAAGATGGCGCCGTTGTTGTTTGAGGCTCGCTGTCTGATGCTCTTCCTGTTTTTTCTGTTTGCTTTTAATTTTAACACAAGTGTGAACGCTCGGATTGTGTATGATCGCCAAAGATTATTGGACATTGGAGCCTCGACTGGTAATATGATACCATGGAATTATACTGGAGACAAGACCCCGCCCTTGCTGCTGGGCATTCCAGCTTACCTGTGTCGTTCCTGGTCTCTACCTTTCCGACGGAAGCGAACCCGCCGTCGTGGCAGACGCAGCGGTTGGCTAGTACGTGCGAAGGCAGCTTTGGGGCATTGTTTTCCGGACTCATTCAGTGCGCGTAGGCTGGTGCCGCGCCTCTCCTTCCCGTTGCGCGTGCTGGATCCTGTGGGTCCCTGCTTGGTGCCTGTTGGTGGAGGCCATGATGGAGCGGTCCAGCCTCGTCCTCCCTGCACTCCTCGACCCTGTAGACGTGGGGTGAATCTTCTTAACCTACGATCTCTTCGCCGGGAATCTCGGACGCCAGATGGTGGCGGAGATCCGCCGATCTCGACCAGGATCGGTCTGATAAATGCTAGGTCGCTAGCAAACAAAACATTCGTCATCAAGGATTACTTTTCCTCTCAAGGCCTGGATTTCTTGTTTATAACCGAATCATGGACAAGTGGTTTGGGTGAGTCCAGCGTCTTTAATGAACTTTTGCCGCCGAACTGCTGCTACTTTAATTTTCCGAGGATGACGGGTCGAGGAGGAGGAATAGTGACAGTTTTTAAGAACTGTTTTACTTGTAAACAGTTACCTCCAGCCCGTTTTGGTAGCTTTGAGCTTGGTCTCTTTGAACTTGGTAGCTCCCACACTGTGTTGTGTGCGGTGGTCTATCGGCCGCCAAAGTACAACAAAGATTTTATAAATGACTTTTCTGATTTCCTGGCTGATATCATGCCACGGTATGACAAAATTTTATTGGTTGGTGATTTCAATATCCGTGTCTGTTGTCCTACTTCACCTATGGCTCAGTCGTTTCTTAATGTTATTGATTCTTTTAATCTTGTGCAGTTTGTGACTGGTGCTACTCATGAGTTTGGACACACACTTGATTTGGTTTTATCTTTTGGTCTACCAGTTTTTAACTTAGTGATTGGTGACCCATTATTTTCAGACCATATGCCTGTTTTATTTGAGATAAAGCAGTCCATTACCAAAGTTAAACCATGTGCTGCAGTTCGGCTCTGTCGTGTTCTTAACCCTTCCACTGCTGTTCAGTTTTCTTCTGTTTTTAATGAGAACTGTACAATCCCAGAGACTGTGGGAAATAAAACCGAGGATATCAGCAACTGGTTTTATTCTACCAGCAAAGCAGCGCTGGATTCGGTGGCACCATTAAAAATTAGACCTGCAAAATCCAAACATGAACCCTGGTTAAATGATGTCACTCGGGCTGCCAGGAGAAACTGTCGTAAAGCTGAACGTAAATGGAAATATGATAACTTGCAGGTGTCACTCCAAATATTGAAGGAATGTTGGCGCTGTTATCAAAGGACTGTAAAAGATGCCAAAAGAAGATACCTGACTAATATCATTGTATCTAACAGTCACAATCCTGCTGTTTTATTTAGAACTATTAATTCTGTTTTAAATGCCCCACATGGTGCTATTGTGGAGACTTCCCCTGCTCTCTGTGAAAGTTTCTTACACTTCTTTGTTGAGAAAGTCACTTCTATTAGGGCCCAGATCATACCCACTGTTCATGACCCTGTAGATACTGTGCCTTGCTCTGCTATTTTTCATAGCTTCGAATGTGTGACTTTGCATTCCCTGCAGGAGGTCGTTAGCCACTTAAAACCAACTGGTTCTCCAGACGATGCTATTCCACCTCGACTATTCAATGAGGTTTTTCTTACTATAGGTCCTTCGATCCTTGCTCTTGTGAATAGTAGCCTGTCCTCAGGTGCTGTTCCTGAAAATCTGAAACATGCAGTTGTCCAGCCTCTAATTAAGAAATCAAACTTGGATACTGCTGTCCTGGCGAACTACAGACCAATTTCTAAATTGCCCTTCGTTTCGAAAATTCTTGAGAAGGTAGTTTATAATCAGCTAATGGCCTATCTCATTGAAAATAATATTTTAGAGGTTTTTCAGTCCGGTTTTAAATCATTTCATAGCACAGAGTCAGCTCTTTTAAAAGTTTTTAACGATATATTCTTGGCGACTGATTCTGGTGACTGCGTTGTTTTGGTGTTGTTGGATCTATCAGCTGCGTTTGACACAGTGGATCACAACATTTTAATCACACGTTTGGAACAGTGGGTGGGCATTGGTCATATAGCCTTAGATTGGTTTAAATCTTATCTGACCAAGCGTACTTTTTGTGTCTGTCTTGATGGACATAGGTCCTCCTCTGCTCCACTCTCATGTGGTGTTCCGCAGGGCTCAGTTTTGGGCCCTCTTTTATTTTTGTTGTACATCCTTCCGCTTGGTTCTGTTTTTAGGAAATACGGGATTGCTTTTCATTGTTATGCAGATGACACACAGATCTACGTACCTTTAAAGAAAGCAGACTCAGCCTCTCTTCGGTCTCTGTTCCTATGTTTGGAAGATTTGAAGGCCTGGATGGCCCTAAACTTCTTGAAACTTAACGAAGACAAAACAGAGGTGGTGATTTTTGGCAGTTCGACTGAAGACTCTCTGTCCGATTGCTCCTTGGCTCAGTATGTCCGGCCAGTTGTTACAAATCTAGGGGTCAAGCTGGATGCTGGTCTTAGGCTGGAGTCTCAGATTAAAGCAGTTGTAAAATCCAGCTTTTTTCATTTGAGGCAGCTAGCCAAAGTAAAAGCCATCCTTCCTAGACAGCACTTCGAAACAGCAATCCATGCATTTGTGACCACACGGCTGGATTACTGTAATTCACTTTATGTTGGTATTAGTGATCTGTGTACTTCCCAGCTTCAGAGGGTTCAAAATGCAGCTGCACGACTCTTAACAGGTACACGAAAATTTGACCACATTTCCCCTGTTTTGGCTTCTTTGCACTGGTTACCGGTGCGTTACAGGATTCATTTTAAAATACTTTTATTTACTTTTAAAGCTCTAAATGGCCATGCCCCTCCATACCTGTCAGAGCTGCTGCATTACTACACACCCTCTCGTTCGCTCAGGTCAGCTGACCAGTTGCTTCTGAGGGTACCGAGGACAAAGCGCAAGCTTAGAGGGGACCGTGCTTTCTCTGTGGTAGCTCCTAAGCTCTGGAATGACCTCCCATTAGACATAAGACAGGCCTCTTCACTTGCTGTTTTTAAGTCTCTTCTTAAAACCCATCTTTTTTCTTTGGCTTTTGGTACAATCTGAGATGTTTTAACTTTGTTTTATTGTATTCATAATTTATTATTTTAGTACTGTTTTTAGTCCCTTCCATTTTATGATTGTATTGTATTTTGTGATTGTGTGTACAGCACTTTGGTCCTGTTGGGTGCATAAAGTGCTCTATAAATAAAGTTGGTATGGTATGGTAATATTTCGTTGGACCACTTTTAGCTTTGATTACGACATGCATTCTCTGTGACATTGTTTTGACAAGCTTCTGCAATCTCATAAGATCTATTTCCATCCAGTGTTGCATTAAATTTTCACCAACATCTTGCATTGATGATTAGGCACTAGGCATGATGGGTGCATCACTTCACCTGCCTCTCTTCTTACCCTGATGCACCCATCACTGTGGAACAGGATAAATCTGGACTCATCAGACTACATGACCTTCTTCCATTTCTCTAGAGTCCAATCTTTATGCTCCCTAGAAAATTTAAGCCTTTTTCCCAGTTAGCCTCACTGATTAGTGGTTTTCTTAAGGCTACTCAGCTGTTCAGTCCAGATCTCTTGAGTTCCCTTCGCATTGTGCATTCACTATTAAACATAGCCCTGAGTTCTACTGTTGTTTTTCTTCGATTTGATTTCACCAAACCAAGTGATCACCTATCACCATCATTCAGGATTTTTTCCGGCCACATTTCTTCCTCGAAGACGATGGGTCCCCACTATCCTTCCAGTTTTTTATAATGTGTTGGACAGTTCTTAACCCAGTTTTAGTAGTTTCTGCAATCTCCTTAGATGTTTTCTCTGCTTGATGCCAATGAATTGACCCTTCTCAAACAGACTGATATCTTTTCCACAACCATGTGATGTGTCTTTCAACATGGTTGTTTAAGAAATGAGAAGCAACTTATTGCAACAGTCCCTTTTACACCTAAGTCTCATATTTCCGCCTGGCATTTTTTACTTGTTTTTCACTAGAAAATAGGAAGAAAATGTCCTATGACCAAATGCTTCAGCACATTCAGAATATTTAGAACTTTCAATATCTGGCATTATTTTACATTATACTTGTTACAAAACAGCTATTAAAACTATTTAACATCAAGAAAAAACAAAAAGCGCAATTAGATTTTAGAGATTTTATGCAAATAAAACACTGCATTTGAAAATGAAGTACAGATTTTTCATCACAAATTAACAATTTCTGTAAGGATTGGCTCCGTCCCCTCCTTACACCCTGTCTGTTCCTCTGTTGTTCTGTCAGCTCAGCGTCACAGGTGTTTGTGTTTATCGTTAATTAAGGCGTGTATATTAGTCAGCAGTCATGTGTGTCTCATTGTCGGGTCATTGTCCCTGTTACCCTGGTGTGTCGTTCCCCAGCTCCTTGGTCTGTGAGTACATCTCGTCTTCCTGTTTGGGTTTAGTGTTTAGTGTTTAGTGTTTAGTACTCAGCCACTGTAGAGCGTCCGTATAGTTTTGTAACTGCCTCGTCAGTTGTTTTGTTTTCATCTTATTAAAGTATTTTGGTTTTACTCGTGCCTCTGAAGTCTACCTGTCTGCACCACGGGACTCATCAACCACACACCGCACCACCGTGACAGAATGACCCGACCATTTTGAGTCCCGCGGACAGGTAACATAGACTCACCTAGAGGCTGAAGATGTCTGCTCGGAGGGAGGCTGCAGCCATCAGAGTTGGCGGGTTTCGAACCGAGCCCGCTTGGTGCAGCAACAGGTCCGAGCCAGAGCAGCTTCCATCTCCCATGCTGATAGCAGAGCGAGCGAGGGAGCGTCGGGGCGGCTGCTCCGACCAGTTCACCTCCTTCGCTCCTGCACGAGCCATCTCTCTGTGGGATGTGTCCGACGACGAGTCAGATTCGGACCCGGGAGGACTCCTGCCGATTCCAGCTCCGGAGACACGAGGCCGCAGGAGAAGGCGGCGACCGGCGAAGCCGCGCACTTCCGGTTTTCAGCCTGCTCTCCCCCGTAATTCTCCCACGCTGTCTGAAAAGCCGGCGGGCGTTTCAAAGGGGGAGGGGTACCCACGTCCATGCACTGTGACGTCTCGGGGGAGACGTTCTTTGGAGGGGGGGTATGTGTTCCCTCACACCATGTCTGCAGGAGTCACGGAGACTCCTGCACGCCACACTGCTGACACAGCTGAAGGAAAGCAGTCTGACAGGACTCCTTCACAAAGGGAGCAGCCTGTTCACACTTCGACCACAGGGGTCGCTACTCATGCAGGACTCTCTCAGGAAGAGCCTGCAAGACACACTGAAGGGTGGACAGATCCCACCTCGACCACAGGGGTCGCTGTGGGACGGAGATCCGAGGAGGCCATTCACATGTTCCAGCAGATAAAAAGACTGTTTCATGCTGCTGTCAATAAACCGGACCCTTGTTACAAATATAAGACATACTCCATTATTGTAGACCTCATTGTTAACAGTCCCTGTTCTGTAATTGACCCAGGTTTCATTCAGATCCTGACTTTGGCTAAGATGGGGCAGGAGGAGAGTAAAGCCAAGATGGAGGGCGCTGTGGGCGCTGCTCCCAAGGTACCTACTGAGGGTGCTGTTCTGCCTGAAGCACCAGGGGGTGCTGCACCGCCGTTGGCACCAGGGGGTGCTGCACCACCAGCACCTACAGGTCCTGCTCCTGCATCGCCTACAGAGGGCGCTACATCACCAACTGAGGGCGTTGCATCTACACCTTCTCCAGGGGGTCTCTCGCCGTCTGCAGAGGGTCCCGGCGCGACGGACGCCTCCGTCTTTACAGAGGGTTCCTCGCCGTCTCCAGAGGATCTCTCGCCATCTCCAGAGGGTCCCGGCGCGACGGACGCCTCCACATCTACAGAGGGTCCCGGCGCGACGGACGCCTCCACATCCATGGAGGGTCCATTCACCGTTGACGCCTCCACCGTTGACGCCTCCACATCCATGGAGGGTCCATTCACCGTTGATGCCTCCACATCCATGGAGGGTCCACTCGTCGCTGACGCCTCCACGTCGATGGAGGGTCATGTATCCAGTTCCAGGGGGTCCTTGGAGGGACCCTCTCACGTCTACTGCTGTCCAGAGGGGTCTCAGGAGAGACTCCCTCACGTCTACTGCTGTCCAGAGGGGTCTCAGGAGAGACTCCCTCACGTCTACTGCTGTCCAGAGGGGTCTCAGGAGAGACCCCCTCACGTCTACTGCTGTCCAGAGGGGTCTCAGGAGAGACCCCCTCACGTCTACTGCTGTCCAGAGGGGTCTCAGGAGAGACTCCCCTCACGTCTACTGCTGTCCAGAGGGGTCTCAGGAGAGACCCCCTCACGTCTACTGCTGTCCAGAGGGGTCTCAGGAGAGACCCCCTCACGTCTACTGCTGTCCAGAGGGGTCTCAGGAGAGACCCCCTCACGCCTACTGCTGTCCAGAGGGGTCTCAGGAGAGACCCCCTCACGCCGACTGCTGTCCAGAGGGGTCTCAGGAGAGACCCCCCCACGTATCCTGTCTCGAGGGGTCCTTGGAGGGACCCCCTCACGTCTACTGCTGTCTTGAGGGGTCCTTGGAGGGACCCCCTCACGCCTACTGCTGTCCAGAGGGGTCTCAGGAGAGACCCCCTCACGCCTACTGCTGTCCAGAGGGGTCTCAGGTGAGACCCCCTCACGCCGACTGCTGTCCAGAGGGGTCTCAGGAGAGACCCCCCCACGTATCCTGTCTCGAGGGGTCCTTGGAGGGACCCCCTCACGTCTATTGCTGTCCAGAGGGGTCTCAGGAGGTCTACTGCTGTCCAGTCTCCACACTCGAGGTCTCTACGCCTGGAGACGTCTCTACGCTTGGCGCCGCTGCGCCGCATGAGGGGGCTCCTATTCTGGGTGGGCCCTGGAGGGTCCCACCCTCGTCTTCGACCGTCCTGAGGCCTCGTCTTCGACGGAAGCTCCTGCTCGACGGATGGCCCCCGGGACGCCCGCCTGAGGTGTCTCTGCGTTATGGCTTGCCTCATGGTCGTCCACCAGAAGGGGTACTGCGCGATGGACGCTCTCCCGGTCGCCCACCTGAGGGGTCCTTGCCCGGGGTCGACGTCCTGGTCTCGATGTTTGGGCGCTTATTGGTTTCTAGGTTTAGCTTTTTGTGTTTAGCATTTGTCTAGGTTTAGCTTTTTGTGTTTAGCAATTGTCCCAGGCCCTGTTCCTGTCGGTTTTTGGTTTGTTGTCCTTGTGTTTTGCCCGCCGTCCTTGCGGTTCCTCCCTCTGCCCGCCCTGTTTTTTTTTTTGGGGGTGTTCTTTTGGGACGCCGGGGGGCGTCTTTGAGGGGGGGGTACTGTAAGGATTGGCTCCGTCCCCTCCTTACACCCTGTCTGTTCCTCTGTTGTTCTGTCAGCTCAGCGTCACAGGTGTTTGTGTTTATCGTTAATTAAGGCGTGTATATTAGTCAGCAGTCATGTGTGTCTCATTGTCGGGTCATTGTCCCTGTTACCCTGGTGTGTCGTTCCCCAGCTCCTTGGTCTGTGAGTACATCTCGTCTTCCTGTTTGGGTTTAGTGTTTAGTGTTTAGTGTTTAGTACTCAGCCACTGTAGAGCGTCCGTATAGTTTTGTAACTGCCTCGTCAGTTGTTTTGTTTTCATCTTATTAAAGTATTTTGGTTTTACTCGTGCCTCTGAAGTCTACCTGTCTGCACCACGGGACTCATCAACCACACACCGCACCACCGTGACAATTTCAACACTATAGAACATATTTACAATGTTTTTTTTATTCTCACTTATTTTTACAAATAAGAAACAGACTAACAATTCAAACCATTTACAGGCGATTTTCCCCTCCCTACATTTCTCCTTATTATCTTCTACACAAACAAAGTACAAACTGATGAATACTGTAT
>JBBPBX010012975.1:0-10330 GCA_038048925.1 Garcialebias charrua
CTTCATCCTCCAAGTGCACCTCACCGGGTTTTGCACATGTCTACTATTACTTTATAGACCTAGAAACCAGAACAACAATGGAGCAGGTTCTAGTTTTTTTTTTCCTGCGAAATTTCTATCTTTATTCCAATCTTTTCATCATAAAAATTAGATTGTGCTGAAATGGATATTACTAGTAAAAGTTGTAAATTATATATCAACGTTTTGAATAAGCTTCATGTAATATGTAATGGGTGGGTTGCGCCTCTCAATGGGCTGGTTGCCAGTTCAAATACCAGCCTCTCTGGGTGGAATTTGCATGTTCTTTTCATGCATGCGTTGGTTTTCTCCGTGTACTCCAGGTTTCCTCCCACAGACCCCCCCCCCCCAAAAAAAAAAGATGTTAGGCTGTTTTGTAACTCTAATTGTCCCTAGGGGTGAGTGAGAGAGGGAATGGTTGTTTATCTCATTTGTCCCTGTGTCCCTGTGATGGACTGGAGACCTGTCCAGGGTGCACCTTGCATAGTGACTGCTGGATATGGGCACCAGTGACCCCGCAACCCAAAAAGGAAGAAGTGGGTAAAGATAATGGATGGATGGTTGAGATGCAGTCTCTCGGTCAGGAACAAATGTCTCCTTTGGTGGAGGAGACAAGTACATGGGTGTCTTGTGCACTGAGGGCGTTGCTTCAATCAGTTGTGCTGAAGAAAGAGTTGAGTTGAAAGGCAATGTTCTCAATTACTGGTCTGTCTACATTCTGGCCCTCACCTACGATCATGAGGCCTGAATAATGTCACAAAGAATGAAACCCTAGATACAAGAGGCCAGGTTATGCTTCCTTCATAGGGTGGCCAGGCTCAGCTTTATAGGATGAGCTTCATGATCCGGGTTGAGTTCGACAAAGAGCCCCTGCTCCTTTGCATCAAAAGGAGTCAGCTGATGTGGTTCGGGCATCCAATATCTTTGTCTCTTAGTGGGTTTTACGAGGAATCCCACTGGGAAGAGACCCCAAAGCAGGTCTATAATTACCTGGAGGCATCGCATATCTCTTAGGAACGCCTCATCCCCATGGAGGAGCTGGATTGTGTTATTGGGGAAAGGGTTGTCTGGGTTTATCTCTTGGACCTGTTGCCTTTGTGACCCAATTATGGATAAATGGTAGAAGATGGAGATAGATGGAGTAAAAGGTAATGAATGGTTTTTAATAGTTTGGCAGAGTTCCATCCATGGTGATGCTTTGGCAAAGTTTTAGTTAGAACCAAAGTCAGAGTGTAGAGGCGGCTTGGACGTAAACTTTTACAATTTAAAATGGAGACTGTGAAGCACGAAAGTGTTTTGGAAATCATGACTTTTCAAACTCTATCCCATCTGCTGACAACCATGTGAGGTTAATAAAAGTTGCCGCATCGCTTTCTGAAAACAAAACTAGCGTATGACCACAAAGCACCTGAATGCCACGAGAAAAAGGAAATGGATTTTAAAGTGTCATTACTCAAAGTGATAAAGGTCTGGCCTGGAAGACTAGGAACTCGCTTTCTAAATAAACTGTTCAGATTGGATCGCTAAGGAGACAGTTTTTCGTCAGTCCTTGATGCCCATATCAACATAAAACATTTGTAACTGGACATTTTAAAAGCTTGAAGCAGTTTGGAAACCATTTCTTTGGACTATTTGAAGCAAAATAAACATTTTAGGCAACAAGTAAAAGTTTCAGGGGGTTTGTGAAATGGATTACAGATACATATACAGTATATATAATTTTTTTGTCATTTGTTTTAATGAGTGTATTTTGAAGTTATTTTAGCTCGTGGCTTGGAATATGATTTTGCCTCTTTAAAGAGGGATCATTAACAACCTATTGCAAAACTATCCACTGTCACCAAAATCTGCATTAGAAAGCCATTAACACAAAATAAAAAATAAAAATTTGCTTCACATGAATATTTTGTATGGTAATTAGTACAAACTCCACATCGTGATGGTAAAGTTAAGTTGGCGGTTAATTAGGAGAGGCGCATTTACATTTATTAAACTTTTACAAATTGAAGAGCAGGAACTGAATGGCAGAAAAACACGTGCAAAAAAAGTTTTTAGCAATACTTCATATTTTTTTCCAGATGTTCTTAAAATGTTAATGATTGGAAAAGTTTATATCTTCTCTGTTGTAAATAGCATTTTAAATAGCTTTGTTTAAAAAAAAAAGTTGTGGCTGGTTTGACAAGTGGCAGCATGGTTGCTATGTTCATAGAGTTGCCGGCTCTCAGCGAGAAAGTTGCCGGAGTGAATCCTGACCAGGGACCTTTCTGGTTGAGTGATTATGCCATTTCCATGTCTGTGTGGGATTTCTCCGGGTACTCCGGTTTCCTCCCACAGAATAAAAATGCGTTAGGCTGATTGGTAACGCTAAAGAGGTGAGAGAGTGAATGGTTGTTCCTCTCGTTTGTCGAAGTGTCCCTGTGACGGACTGGAGACCAGTCCAGGGTGCACCCCGCCTCTCACACGTTGACAGACATTGGCACAAGAGACCCCCGTTAATATTTATCTAGACTAACCCTGGGATTTAATCTGCTCAGAGACGGATTGTAATTAAAATTTGACCCGATTCTGACCGGTTTAAACTGGGCCAGCAGCTCAAAAAAAAAAAATTCCCGGGAATTCAATATCCATCAAGGAATGGAGTTTTTATTTATTTGTTATTTGTTTATTGGCTTGCTGCACCACATAGAAAATGCTTTTTCTGCACCAGTATCATTTTTCTTGACACGTCACACCACATAAGATCCAACGAGATCACACTTAGCCCGCCCCTCTATCCACTCGATAGGCTGAGCTCCCGGAAGAAGGCGGAGCCTAGGCCCCATACAGTTGGAAGGCAACGTGTTATTCCCGTCTTCCGGTCCAAGAACTCGCGTTGAATTGTATCGGAGTGGCCAGTGCTGTAAACTGTAACCTTTTCCTGTCTTGATTAAATACAACTGCTAAACTTAAGTAACTAATTAGATTAATTAACTAATTAACTAAAACTTAACTTAACAGCTAGCTGAAGCAACTCACGTTGTTACATCCCACAGTCCACGAAGGACGAAACAGGTAAAGATAATGTATGGAATGGTTTGACAAGCGAACTGATACTCCAAGGTGGTGGTACATAAAATAAAATAAAAAACACACTAGACAAATTTTAAAGCAGTTCATGTGAACTATGTTTTATGAACCTTTACCATCAAATTTCCATTACATGATAATCTATATAAAAACCTAGCGTATTTGTGAGCCCAAATAGGGGTAGTGACTAGCATTAGCGCCGCTGGTGCGCGTACAACCTTTTTAGCAACATTGTTGTAATTGTGGGTCATTAACGTATGAAATCAGAATCAGAATCAGAATATCTTTATTGACATTGCACCAAGGCACAACGGGAACATGTACGCACAGTCATCCGAAAGCTGGACTAAGTGTACGAAGCTGCAGATGATTATCAGCGCAGCCATCTCATTCCTTATCAGAATGATAATCTTAGATATGAAAACAGAGAAGAACCATGAGGGTAGGGGTAGATAGTGGTATTATAAAAAAGATATTTCACATCTTGTCTATTACGACACAATATGAGACATCAAAAAACTCCACCAGCAAGCACAGTTAAGACAAAGATATGCATTTGAGGTCCAGGCGGTGAGATTTAGTCCATGAGCCTTGTTCAGATCAGCCACAGTTCTGTGATGTTTCCAGCCAGCGTTTCTGATAAGCGCTCACAGAAAGTTCTCCGGGGAGGGGGATGGGGGGTGCGATAGATGCAGTTGTTGTCCTCGGTTACTCATGACCCAGGAGAAATTTGATAGTCAGCCCATTTCCAAGGCTGTTTTGGGAGTCAGATTAAGAAAAGCTTGATTGTTGATTCTTCAGGCAGACAGTTTACCTGCAGACTTGAGTGTCCATCTGGACGATCCAAATCCAACATGGTTTAATTGTGGGAATCCTTCCACTGATCCATGCTATGAATCTTCATCCAGATTGATTTCACCACGCTGACGAGTCCCAAAGCTCGTAAAGCAGCTGATTTATTGAGGTCACGGCACGGATCAAACTCTCACTCTGACTCGGAAGCTTAGACATGGCTGTAATCGCCGCTGAAGTCTTCCTCAATTTCCGATAGAACAGTGCTCGATGCAGAACAGTAAAGCTCCTGCCATCATAAATCCAATTATGTAAACATCGACATCCTCCACAGACAGGACTGGCAGACACATGACCTTCCACTCGCCCAAGGAATCCATCACGTAACCACCGGAGTGTGTCTGTGATGGGCAAGTTGGCTCTGTCGCTCTGTTGTCGATTTGTAGAAAAAAATCTTGTCAATAGAGTTGATCGTCCATGATACCAAATCCGTAATCTCACTTTGCGTTCGAGAGATGAGTGCAGAGGAACTGCAGACAAGACAAAGAGCCAAGCAGGGAGAGGAAAAATGGGAGAGAAAAAACAGAAGCTACCGCTTGCGACCAGAGCAAGAAAAAAAACCCAGCTTTAATGTAAATCTAGCAAGGTTCATCTTCGAATCCAATTCAAAATTCTCATGTATGTCTACAAATCACTGAACAGTCTCGCCCCCGCCTATCTCTCGGATCTGATACACCCATATGTCCCTCCACGTGCTTTGAGGTCAGAGGATCAGGTACTCTTAATAGTTCCAGAAACTCGCCTTAAGCGCAGGGGTGACAGGGCGTTCTCTGTAGCAGGCCCAAGACTCTGGAACGAGTTACCGCTGCTCATCAAACAGGCCCCCTCCCTCTCGGTTTTCAAATCCCGGTTAAAAACTCACTACTACTCCATTGCTTTCAATGCCAGCTGATTTGTATTGGATCGTTTTATTTATGATCTGCAATGTTTTTATGTTTTTCGTGTTGTACTTCATTGTCTGTGTTGCCTGTTGCGTGTTTGTTTGTCCAGCACTTTGGTGTGGACTTGTTCCTGTTGAAAGTGCTTTATAAATAAAATGGTATGGTATGGTAGGTTGAGTCATGTTGAAACGTTTCGTCTTTTATCCGAAAGAAAGACAAAATCTCATCTCGTCGCATCTTATCGAAAGACGATTGAAAGGTGTTGCTTTATAAGACTGAGTTTGTTGCACCTCCTCAGACTGAAGACGTATTTTGGATAAAAGACGAAACGATTCAACAAAGGACTCAACCTTGTTAGATTTATCAGTCCAGATTATTGAGCATGCATCGGGTAATTTAATTAGGGGGTGCAAATCTCTCAGTGTCTGGAAGGGTTGAATCGATTCAAAATCGATTTTTCGATTCAGAAAAGATTTTTGATTCAGAAACGATTTTTCTATTAAAATGGTTTTAGTTTCAGTTTTGTAACTGACAAGCTGAAAAGAATAAACAAAAATGTAAACAAATAGAACATTTATTTAAAACAATAATTTTAGGTTCCTTATTTCAAATTTTTTGCATCGTTTGATATTTATACCAAAAATAGGAACAAATAATACAGGAATGCATTAAATTCTGTAACTTAAATAACCAGTATTAGCTTTTTGCTCTGTTACTTATAGAAGATTATTGTTTGAATTGATTGTTTGAACTTGTTTTGTTTTGGAAAAAAGGGGCAGATAAAATAAGATTTCCTCTTCTTTCTGCCACCTTTCATTTTATGTATTCTTTCATACACTATGAGATATGGTTTTATTTTCTTTATCTTTTGGGTTTTAAATGTCAAAAAAATAAAATAAAAAAATAATCGATTTTGGGGCTTTTAGAATCGATTCTGAATCGCCAGGACTAAGAATCTAGATTCTTTAAAGAAAAATCAATTTTTTTCCTGCACCCCTAGGGATGATAACAACTAATAACAGACCTTTAATGGCTGATAATAATCGAAGAGGGTAGTTTATATTGTATTTGCTTTGCTCAGACTAGTCTACAGAACATCACTGACCTATAGAAGGTGGGGCCAGTGAACAGGGCCAGGGTGATTCTGGCAGATCCTGATCATCCACTCCATGGTGAGTTCAGGTGGCTTCCATCTGGATGCAGGTATATGCTGCCCAGATGTAGAACGAACTAACTGAAACACTCATTCATCCCAGCAACGATCAGGCTTCTCAACGATCAGTGATGATCTCAGTATGATTATTTTAATGTCTTAATGTCTCGTCTAGTATGGCTGCATTACACGCCTACTGAATGTGAAACTAATTGACCCTCGAGGATAATAAAGATACTTGAAGATTCTTGAACTAGTCATTAGCTTGTCCCTCCAGTCAGAGTTAAACTTATTTCTCCAAACTGAGGTCATTTAAGGAGCCAACAACTTTGTTATACATTTATTCTGGCAGAAATATTAAGGAATTCATGTCTGAAGTGTTGCATCGGAACGGTAGCAGCTTAGCTTCTGTTGGTAAAATACTAAATAATTGTATGTACTACAATAACCATGTGTATAACTTACTTCAACAACACATTTAAGCCAACAGCGTTTGCATAAATCACTATGAAATGATTTGAGTTGAATTAAGATGGCGTCAATCGCGCCAGACGGCGACTCCGCGCTCGGGGTCCCTCTTGGGGTCTTGGGCTCTGGTCCCCCCCCTTGTCTGCCTCGGGTCTTGGGGGTCGGATCTCTGATACTTTGCGGTCACTATTGAATGTTCTATTAGAGAAGCCTTATACACTTATGCATGCTCACAACCACACACAAAAAGATGCAGGGATGCACAAGCAGGTATTGTATGATATGTAGATATGATTTGAATGTATATGCAAGTGTATGTATGTATGTATATATGGGTAGGCATGGATATATATATATTTATAGAAATTTACTGCAAAGTCATGAATATTCTAAGTTCTTTATGTATTTTGTTGTTGTGTTTTGTCATGTTCTTTGCAGGTCTACAGACAGTGGTTGGTTGTATTTGCCTTTTGGTCTCTTTGTGTATATTTATTATATTTAAATTTAAAAAAAGACGGCGCCAATCGGCTTTGGTCATGGCTGCATATAGACGACCTGTTAGCTCATCGAGTCTGTTGGAATTAAACTTGTTCTCCAGACGGAACGTCAAGGAGCTGTCTGCAAGTACAATATTCATTTATCACCCTTTTTCGCAGAACTCCGGTTCAACTGGTCCAAACTATCACATTGAGGACCTGTTGGTTTAACGATTTCATTGCTGAGTCTTAAACATGTAGATTCTTGTAATCAGTCCCGCTGTCATAGTTTAATATATGGTGTCTTGAGAAAGGAGGGAGCGAAAGAGACACAAACGGTGCTTGAGATGCTACGATTGGAGATGGAAATTGCAACAAAAAAAGAGAAAAACATGAAAACGAAGACGTAAAAAAAGTATTGATACGTGGTGCCTTGCTGCTGCCTTGGTATTGGAATCTGCGCCACCATAAACGGTGTTTACAGAGATAAGATTTCACAAAACTAGCACGCTTTTCCATTTCCAGCAGGTCAAAGTTAAGTTTTTGTTTTTACTTCAAACTCGTAGCCCCGAGTAAATTATCAGTGTAACCAAAGTTAACTTGTAAGAAGTGGATAAGAACTTCCCTTCATACACGTATTTACTCGAGAAGATAAATGGCTTTGTTTACCTTTACCTGATTTCACTTTATTTATTTTTTTATAGGATCGAGGTAGTTCTGAGTTCACGTTTCCGAGACCCATCTAAAATGAAACAAAGAAAAAGCTGGAGAACAAGCCAGAACAGCGGGGAACTTCTGAACACTGAACTTTTAATAGTGAGTTTTGGGGTCACCGATGGCAGAGGCAATGTGTCACAGTTGGCTCCCGAGTTGGGCTGTGTCCCGGAGGATTCAATAATCCATTAGGACTATTATTTCTAAAGTAGATTAATCCTTGTCATTTAACGCTTGGCTGATGTCCATTTGAAGTCATTATGTAGAGGCACTGACAACGTTTCATAAATTATTCACGGCGATATCTGGGACGCTCTTCCCTCACCACGCAGGGCCTTAAGGCCGGATCACTTGTCACTTGAAGAAAACCCGTTCACCTTGATGAATTGAACGGCTAGATCATTTTTAAGATGCATGCATCTGTGGTGAAGCAATATGGGACATGTCTAGACTATTTGAATTTTTCACCCATTTAGTAGTCAAGTTACGTTTTAAAAATTTATATATTTATTTATCCATGTACTGGATGTTCAAATAATATCTGCTTACACAACTTTAGAAAAAAGCTTAGTGGTAGTTAAACAAAAAGTTCAGACAAAGGAAATCCATCCAGCCCTTAATATTCTCTGAAAAGAAAACTATTTTTAAAAAAGTTGATGAAATCAGCATTTCATCAATGAAACATCAGGAAGTCTAAATTAAAAATCTTGGACCAAAACATCAAAAACCTTTAGGGTTAAAACAGGCGAACCTTTTAAGTCATTTTTCCAGAGCTAGACTGAACTTTAAAGACTCGAAAAGCAAACGTATGACTTTTGTTCTTGCATATTCAAGCTGACAAATATGTTGCCACGATGAATGCTCAATAATCCAGATAGATAAATCTAACAAAGTCAAGTCAGGTCCTCTGGACGGATTCTTCTTTGTTGAAACGTTACGTCTTTTATCCAAAGGGCTTGTCAGTCTGGGGAGCTGCAACAAACTCAGTCTTATACATAGTGGATCAACCAGTTTTTTTTTAATTATTTTTATTTATTTATTCATTTCAAATTTAAAACACAAAAGAACAAAAAAAATTACAGAACGATATAGAGAAATAAAGAACAAATTTAAAATGAAAGGAAGCAGAAGAAGAAGATAATCTTATAATATCTGCCCCTTTTTAAAAACAAAATTCTATTTAAACAATCAATTCAAGCAAAAATTATCCATAAACCATATTTATAACTCATAATAAAATAACTAATTTATAGAGATTTTAAATATATAAGCTTTCAGTGTGTAACTTTTATTACTTTTGGTATTTTAATATGTAGCATTTTTTTTTTATTTTTTTTATTTCCATTGCCTTTCTATTTCCACTTGTTCAAATAAGCTTCCAGTGTGTAACTTTTATTACTTTTGGTATTTTAATATGTAACACTTTTTTATTTCCATTGCCTTTTTATTTCCACTTGTTCAAAAAAGCTTTCAGTGTGTACCGGTAACTTTTATTACTTGTGTTATTTTAGTGTTATTTTAGTATGTAGCATTTTTTATTTCCATTGCCTTCTTTTATTGCTGTTTCCTATTCTATTTTCATTGATTTATTATTCCAGTTTATTCATCTTTTTATCCTGTTAAGCACCTTGGTCAATGCAAGGCATTGTAGGAAGGTGCTATACAAATAAAGTTTATTATTATTATTATTATTATTTATTATTATATAACATTCACACATAACTTTTCAACAAACTATTCTTAATCATTTTCTTAAATACAGACATTGACTATGCAACTTTAACATCATATTCCAATCCATTTCATATACCAATTCCATATATTAAAGTAAAACGACCCTTTAAACTTGTTCTATATTGTGGTTTAGCAAAAATATCTGTACCCTTTAAATTATAACAACTTTTCCTCTTTACAAAAAGCTTTTGAATATTTGAAGGTAGAGTGTTGTTTTGTGCTTTATACATTAGTAAAAAAAAATTATATTCCACCAAATCACAAAATCCTAGTAATTTCAATTTATAAAATAATACACTATGGATGATAATAATGCATTCTAGTTATTATTCTTAAGGCTCTTTTCTGTGAAACAAAAATAGGTTTCGTTGTAGTTTTGCACGCTGTACCCCAGATTTCAACACAATAAATTAAATGTGGTAGTATGATTGTATTGTACAACAAAAACAAAGCTTTATCATTAAGTAAGTCCTTTACCTTATAAAGTACTGCAATGGATTTGGATATTTTACTTTTAACATAATTTATGTTGCTGGTGACAGCAAAAACTAGTTGCTCACATGCAAAAATAAGACCATCAGCTTCATGATAGTGCCCTGATGACCGCTTGCTATTCGCAGAGGGCTGAGTGATACTATCAATAACAGCATTGTAAGCAGGTGACAGTTGGACACAGAGGCCTCTGCCTCCATGTCACAAGGATTGAATATGAACAATCAAACACACAGGGGTCAATTCAGTTATTTTAGACAGTGAATAAATAACCAGGAACTATCAGGAACCCTGGCGAGAAAGGACATGGGTCAGATCCAAGGTACTGTAGTAATGGGTGGATCAGAATGTTCTTTGTTCTTACTGGTAGAAGGATGGTAAACTGGTTCCAGTAATCCTGTACAATATGAGAAGGTCCAGTAAACACAGAAGGGCATGTGGTTGGAGGGTGAGGAGGACACGAGGAAAGTTCCAAA
>JBBPBX010012975.1:19644-31180 GCA_038048925.1 Garcialebias charrua
GGGCGGCCGTGGTGTAGTGGTAATGGCAGTCGTCTCCCGATCGGAAAGTTGGCGGTTCGACTCCCGGGACCCGCACCATGTGTCGTTGTGTCCTTGGGCAAGACACTTAACCCTGAGTTGCTCCCGGTAGGACTGGAAAGCACCTTGCATGGTAGTCTGCCGCCACCGGTTTATGAATGTGTGTAGCATTCAATATATGTGTAGCACTTTGAGATTTTCAGTAATGAAAAGTGCGTTATAAATTGAATTAATTATTATTATTATTATTATTATATACAGTGAAGCAACGTAGTTATGGATTTTCAACTTTATTAGACATATTTGGACTGATGCGACTTATAGGGCGATGCTATGTTTACAGCAGAAAATACGTACTGTAGTAGCCTACTACACTTGCTCTTCTCAAGGGCGGACGTCTCCTCTTTGTCTCCACTTTGCTTTTGCTTTGTCTTGTCTGTGAAACTGTCTGAGAGCCTCTCTTCTTCAAAATCTTCAGAATCATAACTATGGACTTCAATTTGTTCAGTTGACCCCTCAACACAACTGATAACATTTCTTCAAAGAGAAGACAGGCTATAGGCGAGCTGATTTGCCCTGTTGGCATGCACACAGCTGGATATCTCATCGACTTGGAAGACTTGATGATGTGTCTATCTCTGCTGTCATCTGTGGATCTTAAGGACACATATTTAATTGGATTTATGATAACTGGTTCCTGCTTTTTGGATTTGGCTGGTTCCTGGTCTATCAACACACAAGGAAGACATCGGCAGCTAATCTGGACCTGGTCAGGCTGCCTGCCTTACATGATGGCTTGGTTCATGTCTCGAGAAACCAGACTTTTGGCTGAATGGATTACATCTCGGGGATTTTCTCAGGCATGCTCCATTTGTTTGGTCATTTTAATTTGGACATTTCGGAAGCGAGTGGACCGACACAGACTGAAGGTAGATGTCATTAAAGTTCTGCCTGTTCCCAAAACAATCGTGTTTATCTGACATTTGGCTCCCCGACTGGCCATGATAGGCCGTCTTATCTCAACACGCCTGAGAAATTTTGTAAACTTGACGCTCTCGCCCCTCCCAAACCTGCTACAGAGGAATTCCACGGACTTTTCAGAGGAGCGCAGCTGAATAAAAATTCTGTCATCATTTCAGGACTCGCCTCTTACCGTCCTTACCGCAGCTCCGTAGAGTTCTTGGTGACCTATCAGAGGAAGGCTGAAGGGTAGAAAATTTAGAAGACCTTCTACAGTGTTAAGACAATCATTCAATATGTTGATTAATATATACAAATTACCAGATTGCATACAAGACCACATGTAGTGTTTGTTTAGTTCTTTCATTGGCCTTTCCATCAGGGAAATACAATAATCTAAAGGACGCTAAGCTGTCTAAAAAAGAACTGCAAGCTACTTCGTTTTAGCTGTGTTCAAAACCATGAAGACACGAGGCAGTTAGGTGTTCCACTCATTAGAGCACATCTATTTTCATGCATTTAAAAAGGGGAACTTTTTTTTCCTAAGTAAACTGTCAAATTGACAAGTAAAAAAAAAAAAAGTTGGATTTTTGCACCTTTTGAGGAGTTTGCATCCTTCCAGTTCCATCAAAAGTCAGCATCCCCCCAACTGGTGACACGTTCTGAACAAAACTGTCTGTAGCAACATGTTCGTTCAGACACGTCACCTGTCTGACAACTCACCCATCTTATTATCTCTGTCATTGAGAACCCACTTCCCTTCAGTGTCTGCAATTTATTTATTTATTTTTGAGGTTTGGATGTGTTCTTTGTTTTGTTAGACAGAATCTCTGCAAAGGTAGCCTAGCTTGAGCTCCAGCTAATGGAAGCTAAAGTAGCAAGAGTCTGAAGTACATTACTTCTGCTTCTTTTCCGTCGCTTCAATGAAGTTCACTTCAGGAAAAACAAAGTGTTTAAGAGAAGTGCTGTTTGATTGACATATTTGCATAAAACATTCATTCCTTGAAGGAATGTGCATCACCTGCTACCTTGAATGAAAAAAAATGTTAAGCTAAGCTCTTTTGGGATTTGATAGCCCTCAGAATGTTTGATGGGCGTGAATCAGCTACCACCACGCCGAATTTTAGCTCAGTGCATGTAAAATTGACTTATTTATTAACTTTATTTAACCAGGCAAATCCCATTGAGATCGTAGATCTCTTTTGCAAGGGAGGCCTGGTTCTGGTCTGTGGGAGGAAACTGGAGTACCCGGAGAAAACCCACGCAAGCACGAAAAGAACATGCAAACTCCACACAAGAAAGACCCCAGGTCCAAACAGGGCTTGAACCCAGGACCTTCTTGCTGTGAGGAAACAGTGCTAGACTTGTATAGCTACCGTATTTTCCGGCCTATAAGTCGTTTTCTTTGCAAAATTTGCATGCCTTGCGACTTAAGCGACATTTATGGATTTTTCCCCTCATATTTATAAACCAGCTTTTGGCTGAGATATGACAGTTTACATTCATTCTGACATTGAAAATATTGAACACTACCATTTTCAGCTGCTAGATAGCACTTGAGTAGTACGGCATGCCGTTGTCTCATGTAATAGTTAAAAGTGGCTATTTAATGACACAATCGGCTTGCCATAGCCTGCCACCTTCATCCAGCTCTGGGATCATGCCTGGAGCAACTGTCAAATCAGCTGCATTTTGCTGCACCGCCCCAGCAATATGCTGCCGATTTGACCATTGAAGTGTATTGATTAAGTAAAACTTCAACCGAGACACACCTTTACTATAAACTCGAGCAAACAAACAATTGTTTTTAGGTGGTTATCTTGTTAAATTTTGAAGAAATGCACCATGAGTCATCCCTCGGTGCGCTGTTTCCGCTTATCGGCTTTTGAAATGCAGCTGATTTGACCATTGAAGTGTATTTATTAAGGAAAAGTTAGACTAAAACACACCTTTGCTATAATTTTGAGTAAACAAATGATTGTTTTTAAGTGTTAATCTAGTTAAATTCTTGTTAAGTCCTCCCGTGCATGCTCCTGCGGCCGCCATTTGATAGCCAGTTGATTTTTTGGCACAACACTGACCCATATTAAACCACAGTATAGAACTACAGTAGTTTAAAGGGTCGGTCTACTTTAATACTGTACATGGAATAGGTCTATGGAATAGTTTGGAAAATTACGTTAAAAAAAGCTAAGTCAATGTCTATACAGTATTTAAGAAAATGATTAAGAGTAAATTCTTGAAAAATATATATAAATGGTAAATATTAAATGTACTATAAATCGGTAAATTGTTATGAGTTATTTACTTGGTTCATGGATAATCATTGTTTGAATTGATTGTTTGAACTGATTTTGTTTTAAGAAAGGGCAAATATTATAAGATTTTTTCTTCCTCTGCTTCCTTTCATTTTAAATCTGTTTTGTTTTCCCATATGGTTTGTAAATTGTTTCTTTTGCGTTTTAAATTTGAAATGAATAAAACATTTAAATAAAAATAAAAATGTTTTCGGGTGGTCAGCAGTGACAAGAAGCGGCACAGTTATACTCTTTTCCACTTTATTAGACATATTTGGGCTGATGCGACTTACAAGGCAGTGTGACATGTACGGTGGAAAATACGGTAATCGAGTTAGCTAATTCCCATTAGCTACGGTGACCATTTTAACATGGATTCACTCTTAAAGACACATAGCCAGACAGGGTTGACTGCAAAAGTTAAAGCCAAAGCTTTCTATGTTAATCATGCACTGTCTGTTAGCTGTCAAAGAATGTCTTAGGGATGATTCTGTTAATACCCAAACTAATTTTAACTGTTTATAACTGCCTGAATTGTAGTAATTTATGTGTTGGATAAGGTAGCAAACCTCATTAAAACTAAAAATCAATTGTAGACGAACATCTAATGCTATATTTCTGAGAGCTCCATTAACATTTATTCTATAAATCATGAGCTACACAATTGTCAGCCTTCTATATTTATAAGCAATAATAACCTGGAATATAATCTCTCGTGCGTTCAGAATGAATAAACATGAAACTTCCCGTGCCAATTTCTATTTTTCTTTGATGTAACGTAGATTTATCAAATATATGTTGGGGTTCCTATGTAGCTTTTCCATTTACTAACCCTTTTCTAAATAATCATGAGCTAGATGGTTTTGAAAAAAAAAAAAAAAAAAGATTAATTGAAGTGCTGCCATACTTTTGATTGTCGAGCCTTCCCACACAGCCTGAGTGAGATCCAGAGCACGTGAATGTAATCAGTGAGCCGGGCATAAAGTTTATCGCGTAAGCCACAGCTCGGTAAAGCTGCATTAGAAACATGAAACACCGACTGGCGCCATACATTCTGTAACCTTTCAACTCAATGTGACGCATACTGCATCGGTGTTTAACTCGGGCTTAAAGCTCTTTGCATACATTTTTTTATGAATATGATTGCGGGTTGTGAATTTTTTACATTTCCTACCCCTCAGAAATTTTATTATATGCCATGTTGATAATGAGTATGGACAATGTAAGGAAAGGCATTCTGTGACGCCTTAATCATAGTCAGTGTGTCCAAAAAGGTAAGTTTTTCAAGCTAATACCCATTTTTTTTAAATTCTTTATTCATTTCAAAGTTAAAATTTAAAACAACATAAAAAACTATTTACAATTCCACGTGAATAAAAAAAATCAAACATTACATAAAATGAAAGGAAGCAAAAGAAGATAAAATCTTATTATGTCTGCCCCTTTTTTTTAAACAAAATTAATTCAAACAATCAATAATCCACAAAAAAAAATTACACAATAAATAACTCATCATACTTTACCATTCGGAAATTTTGAAACAAACCAATTTATATATATTTTTCCAAAAACTTAATTTTATTCATTTTTTTAAACAAAATCATTGTTTTTGCAACTTCAATATCGTTTTCCAAATCATTCCATAGACCTATTCCATAAATTATAGTAGACCTACGCTTTAAACTACAGGTAATCCCCGACTTACGAGCACACCGACATACGAGGTTCCGCACTTACGAGCTCACTAACAAACAGTAAATTTGTAAAGAACATACAGAAATACAGCACTTTTATGTGTTTTTAGATGAAAGTGTGTTAGCTAACCGTTTGTAAACAAGTTTCTGAGCATGTTTATGAACTAGTATGAACGTTTGTGTTGAAAAACGAGTGTTCGTAGTAGCGCTAGCATAAATTTTCCGACTTACGACCGAAAATCCGGACTTACGAGAACACGTGTTTCGTGTTCCGACATACGAGATTTTCTTCTTACGAAATAGTCGTAGGAACGGAACTCGCTCGTAAGTCGGGGATTACCTGTAGTTCTATGTTGTGGCATAACAAAAATATCTGTACCCTTAAGATTGTAAGTACTCTGTCTTTTAACAAAAAACGTTTGGATATGTGAGGGTAATGTGAAGTTTTGCGCCTTGTACAATTTTAAGAGAATATTGTAGCCAACCAGATCATAAAAACCCGTGTATGGTTCGTTCTTTGGTTTTTCTGTTTCAAAACAAAAACGGAATAACCAAACAAGCTTTGGTTATTCCGTTTTTTTTGTTTTAAAACAAAATTACAAAAACGGTTTTTCTGTTTTTCCGTTTTTAAAACGAAATTAGAAAAACGGCAATTGCAAAAATAAAAAAGGTGTACGTTTTGGTTTTTGCGTAAACCAAAACAAGCTTTTATTTTGTTATTCAACACGAGAGCTTATGGCGGAACCGTCTCCATGGCGACGCAAAACATTACTGATTTCAGAGTGTGATTTTCCTCTCTCAAAAAGTTTGATAATCAATTCAGAAAACGGTTCAAGTGCAGCCATTGCCTATTATTTAGGAATGGTTTGTTTTTATGCCGTCTTTCTCCGCTGTAAATTTTATTCTTTGGCGACTTCCAGTACGTCATTTCCGGTATCGCTACAAATTAAAACAACAAGCGTATTTTATTTTTATTTAGATCGCAAAGCAAAAATCAAACGCTGTTGATTTTCTATTATTTCGATTTTGCATTTTTTAGATTTAGGTTTTAAAAACGGAAAAACAGAAAAACCGTTTTGGTAACTGAAGAACTAATGTGCCGGGAGTTCAGTATTCATTTCCGGTTCCGCCATAAGCTCTCGTGTTGAATAACAAAATAAAAGCTTGTTTTGGTTTACGCAAAAACCAAAACGTACACCTTTTTTTATTTTTGCAATTGCCGTTTTTCTAATTTCGTTTTAAAAACGGAAAAACAGAAAAAACGTTTAAAAACCGTTTTTGTAATTTCGTTTTAAAATGAAAAAACGGAATAACCAAAGCTTGTTTGGTTATTCCGTTTTTGTTTTGAAACGGAAAAACCAAAGAACCAATCATAAAATTTCAGTAATTTCAATTTGCAAAACAAAACATTTGATGGATGGTAATAATGCTTTCTAGTGATTATCCTTATAGCGCTTTTCTGTAAAATAAAAATGGGCTTAGTTATAGTTTTGCACGCTGTACCCCAAACCTCAACACAATAAATTAAATGCGGGATTATTATTGCGTTGTACAACAAACACATTGCTTTATCATTAAATATATCTTTAACTCTATACAACACTGCAATTGATCTAGATATTTTAGTTTTTACAGAATTTACGTGTCGCTTCCACGACAACTTATCATCAATAATTACCGTACACCCAAAAACTTCACTTCCCTAAAAAGTGTTAGCTCTCTCTGGGCTTGCAGAGCTTGACTTATTGTGTTATTTTGGGGTATTATGGCTAACTTCCTCCCGTCGGGTCGTTGCTTTGTCTCGACAGACTGCTCTTCTCCCATATGGGAGTGAGAGTCTGAAGCTTGCAAATAGCTGCTGGAGCGTGTTTCAAAGCATCGCGTCTGGGCTGTTTCACAGGCTCCAGTCCAAGCTGCCATCAGTTTTTGTCATACTGTTTGAATTAACGTAGACCCAGATTCTGCAGCCAGCGTTGGCGTCAGTGGTAAAGTGGAGACACTTCAGTTGTTTTTAGCGAGGGGGGGAAAGTGGGGGGAAATAAAGTTTGTACGTTTCTTTTGGTGACGGTTTACACAGTAAATGTCTTTTCAGTAAAAAGAGTACAGCTTGTATGGTATGTGCAATGTTTTGTTCCAGAGGCATCATTTGAAACTGGTTAAAGTAATCCTTTGGGTGAGACAGGTACTTTGTTTAATGATGTTGCAATTCGATTGGTGCGTTTGTGTGTCTTTGTATGCAGGACAAAGACGTCAATATCTACCTCCCCAAGATAACTGTCTATGCTAAAAGATTTCCGCTAATTAAGCCATAAATGCATTGCAAATTTAAGATAATAATAATAATAATAATGAATTCAATTTATAACGCGCTTTTCATTAGTGAAAATCTCAAAGCGCTACACACATTGAATGCTACACACATTCATACACCGGTAGCGGCAGACTACCATGCAAGGTGCTTTCCAGTCCTACCGGGAGCAACTCGGGGTTAATTGTCTTGCCCAAGGACACAATGACACATGGTGTGGGGAACCGGGATTCGAACCGCCAACCTTCCGATCGGGGGACGACTGCCATTACCACTACACCACGGCCGCCCTTAAAGGTGCTATGTGTAACTTTCTGTAGAGCACAGAACTTAGAAAAAATTTCAACAAGCAAAGCATTCTAATCCCTCCCCCTCAGAGCCATATATGGCTCTGAGGGGGAGGGTCTGTTGAAATTCAAATTCAAGCTCTGTTTTTATTGGCTGATTCAAATTCAAGCTCTGTTTTTATTGGCTGATTCAAATTCAAGCTCTGTTTTTATTGGCTGATTCAAATTCAAGCTCGGTTTTTATTGGCTGGTTACAAACTTTGTTTTTATTGGCTGGAAAATGGCGGGTCACTTTTTCTTTTTAGAAATGCTTATTTACCACCTGGAGAAGCAAGGGGACAATATTTTTTTTTGTTTTTTTCAGAGATTACCTCTCTAACATCAATCTAGTGACAGAGTGAAGAAATATGTTAAAAATATATTGTTAGAAAAGTTACATATAGCAGCTTTAAGATGACGCCTATATACAGAAAACCTACAAATATCTTCTGTCATTTTTAATAGAGTTTTGTTGTAACGTTTCAGCAGTGGTGGAGAAAGTACTCAAACACTGTACTTAAGTAAAAGTACAAATAAACAGTCAAAAATGTACTCTAGTAAAAGTAGAAGTACCATATTAATGTTTTTACTTAAGTAAAAGTAAATAAGTACTTGCTTTTAAAAATACTTCAAGTACTAAAGTAAAAGTACTTGCTGAATGTATTACCTAATGCAATGGTCTACAATATCATTACGTAATCCTACCGTACAGTATGTACATTTTCTGTAATGCATTAATAGTGTTGAGGCAGTTTAATGAACATTGCTGCAGATATTACATGTTTTTATTGTGTTTACTCTGTGACACAGTTCACACTTGGACTTGTGATTCTGTGCATCAGAATTTCAGGGATGACATGCTGAGCTAAATGTCATTAATTAAAATAAGAAGGATGAATGATAATATCTTTGAAATTTTTTGTTTGACACAAAACAAAACCAACGTGTCATTTTAACTGCAGTAAACACATTGAAGTAAAAGTTGTCTGATGAAAAAAGGAGCATTAGACCTAACAAAGGAACAGGCTCTGATCACTTCAGCTCCAGTTTGTCATCAACTCTAGTGGTGTCGGCCGGCGTGGTGGGATGCGGCGCGGCGGAGCGATCGGCGGCTGCTGCTCCGGGCCTGAGACGTCCACAGAGTTCACCGAGCGTTTCCAGCTCATTTTTATCCATACGAGGCAACCTCTGATCGGACACACGGCCCTCCAAAGCCGGCTGTCGAGGCCGGAGATAACCGGAGCTAACCGAAAGCTGGCGGACACACTGCCAAAAACTGCGTAAATCGGCTTCTAAATAATAATAATAATAATAATAATAATAAAAATACTTTATTTATAAAGCCATTTAAAACAACCACAGCTGCAACAAAGTGCTGTACACCTGAAATCAAGAACATTTAAACACATAAAATAAGATTTTTCAAAAAAATAATAATTTAAACTTAATTTTATATTTTTATTAATTAGATGCGTTCGTAACACCAAATTGCTGTAAGTCGAGGACTACCTGTACTCTTGCAGACAATCGGTGGAAAGACCTCCAGCTGTTGCTGCTCATGGACACCACCCTGGAACTCAGGAACCTGCAGGAAAGACTGAAAACCCTTCAAAATGTACAGGGTGGCTAATGGGTCATGTCATTTTCAGGATTTTTCCATAAATGGTGTGCAATTTACAACAGTCTGATAAAGATGCACAAGGGTTTACTTTACTTACTGCTAGCCAGTGGTCTGAATACATTTAGCACCCTTCCAAAGACATTTTCCAGCCATGCCTGAGAAGTTCTCTTCCCCCACGAGAAGGCAGGTGAGTTACCATCAGTACATCAATGCCAATCCTGGTCTCGTTTGTAAATGAGTACCTGAGGTTCAATGGGATTAACCTGCATGAATAAAGGTTGAATGAATGCTGCTGAAATATGTTGTGGCCTCAATGGTTTTGCAATAGTAGATCATGGAAAACTCAAATCATTGCATGACATGGCTGGCAAAATTGGCTTTTTATGAACTACCAAAATAATCTTAAAGATGGGATAATTTTTGTGACCATAATGTTGCATTGTTTTATGAAAGCGGTTTATACATGTACAGGGGGTCCCCAACTTACGAGCGAGTTCCGTTACTACGACTATCTCGTAAGACGAAAATTCGTATGTCGGAACACGAAACACGTGTCGCTCGTAAGTCCGGATTTTCGGTCGTAAGTCGGAAAATTTATGCTAACGCTACTACGAACACTCGTTTTTCAACACAAACGTACATACTAGTTCATAAACATGCTCAGAAACTTGTTTACAAACTGTTAGCTAACACACTTTCATCTAAAAACACATACCAGCGCTGCATTTTCTGTATGTTCTGTACAACTTTACTGTTCGTTGGTCAGCTCGTAAGTCCGGAACCTCGTATGTCGATGTGCTCGTAAGTCGGGGACTACCTGTATGTCTAACACATGTGAGTACACCGTATTGCTGTTTACTACGGTTCTGCTTCATTGGACTACTATAGTGTTCAGACATAAGATATTTTTGATAAACTACATACACTTGGAGGACCTGTTATAATTTTCCACTTAACCACCATCAACCATTGCACTTAATATTTGTAACTGTTCATGACGTGTAAAAGTGTAACAGCTATCAGAGAGCACAAACACCTTCTGCATGACCTTTTTAGTAAAAGCAACCATAATGGGACTTAAGGCAACCAAAAATGCAACATTATCTGTTTTACATAAAAAATGTTAGCCTTGAAGTTCCAAAAGCAACATTTTGCTGTCTTTGCCAATTTATTCACCAGTGCAGTTCCATTACAGCTTGCCTTTAGCGAACTTTCCACAACAGACAAGTCAAGGTGCCAACTCTAGCACAGTTTACACTTTTCCTACTTAGTTTTAATCATACAATTAAAAATAAAGTAATAACCAGTACTTTTACTGCAACAAAAAGGACATTTGGGGACTTTTACTGCAACAAAAAGGACATTTGGGGAACAAGCCGGGAGGTCGTAGCAGGACACACACTGACGAGGTTAAGTATTTTCTCCACTATTTCTTAACGAGGCGGTAAAATAACATGACAAATCACTCTAGGAATCAATTCATCCACATATTCCTCCAAACTGTCTACCTGTTTACTCCACTGGACACAAAATGTCATTACCCTCAGGGTCTGTTCAAATCAGTCATATAGCGATCAGAATAAAAAGTGGCCATCAGTGTGCTGTAATGGAAACCGTTGTTTTTTAAAGTTTCTGACAAACAGTTCTTGTGTTCATGATGTTCCCGAGGCAAAAAAAAAAAAAAAAGCTCCCAACATTTGCAGCAAACTTTCAATTTCCATGCATTATACACCTCACCATATGTTGACTATTGTTGCGCCCAGGTGTGTCCACTTTAAACCGGCACTTTGCAGCTGACATGAGCAGAAATTTGTGACTTAATTTAATGGACAGATGGTATCTCAGGACTGTGCCAAGACATCGTCAGCAAAACGCATTGGAAAGCAAGTTCTTGTCCGTGGAAATGGCACAGCTGTATGCTTCATGCAATACACCTGCATGCATAATACGGAAGTAGGTATTTATTCATTCATTTCTAATTATATTAATAACATTATCGCTCTGCCTTCTCCAGCTGTGACAATTATTGTTATTATTATTTTTATAAATACACACCAAGCCAAACATGCCATGAAAATCACCAAGTTTATCAGCTGGACTCACTGGCTTCAGAAGCATTTGTAATGTATGCGCATATGTAGGGGTGCAGGAAAAAAAATATGATTTTTAAAAATAATCTAGATTCTTAGTCCTGGCGATTCAGAATCGATTCTAAAAGCCCCCAAATCAATTTTTTTTAAACTAACTATGAAACAATATGTTAAAAAAAACTGAAGTCTGTTTACCTTTACAGTAATATATATGTATGTATA